>VZTR01030798.1:24133-44792 GCA_013400775.1 Chaetops frenatus
TTTTTTTTAAGTTTCTTTTTTTTTTTTCCTAAGTTTATGATTGATTCAGATCAGGCTCTGCCATATTCCCATTCTCTGGAAAGATAGGTGGAAAATTGTTATTAAAAGTCGCTGGAAACTCTAGCGCAGCATCGGCATTTTGATAGCCCACGTACGAATTAAACGGCTGCTGAGGAAGTACTTGGCTATCAGGCATCTGCACGAAAGCCCCTGACTGTGTGGTAGGGGGGATTCTTTGGCCAACTAGTTGGATTTTAGGTTCCCTGGGCTCCAGTTGTTGCTTGCTTTCTTCGTCCGTGTCAAGACGGGTTAGCTTTTCTATCCACATGCGGAATTTCTCCTCTGTCTGCCTCTGCATCTCGGCAAAGCAGTTCATGGCCTCTTCCAGGACATTGCCTATGCAGTTCCTANCAAGCAGGCGGGTTTTCTTTTTTTTTTTTTTTTTTTTTTTTAAACTACATATATTCACTATAAATTAAGAAAAACAAACAATATTATGGTAATAAAACCCAAAAGAGAAAACAAAACAAACACATACAAAGAGAAAAGCAAACCTTATTTTTAGCATAATCCAAAATAACATCAAGATTTTTTTTTTTTTTTTANCATCATTAAATAAGAACATAGTATTGTTTATTAAGGCATGTTAACTCAGGAAAATAACTTTTCTAATTCTGCCCCTTGGATATGACAACAGGAGAGGAATTAGCATATATTAACCAACAGTATTACTCTTATAATAACATTTTACACCCACTGAGGTTATAATAGAAATTTTGGCATCAAAATTATTTTTATTCTAGAAGTCTCAGACAATTCTGTCAGAAAGGTCTCTTTTTTTACCAAATAGCGCCAGTTCCCTTGCAATTTGTTTTGAATTCAACTGAAGGTGTCAAAAACATTATACAGTAACATGTCCTATTAAGCTGCAATCCAAGATGCTATTTTTAACTGACAAACCTGAATAATTACGTGTATTTTACTTACACACTAGGACTTTTTTATAAACGGGCTGTTAAACACAGGTGGAATTGGCCCAAAGCTCTTGGCCTGATTTTGGGAAGCACGCAGAACACCAATGATGAGAACACACAACACAAAACACACCAGCATGGAGGGGGTTATGTGAGTGCTGTGCTGACACAGGAGGGGAGAGCATCCTCTGCCAGGCGTGATGGACACAGCTCCATCACAGGGACAACCTGCACACCATGGAGCCCTGACCAGCCTCACACCAGCCAAAACCCTGCCCTGAGCCACCATTCCTACAGTCAATCCCAGGCAAGGCAGAAAACTGAATGGATAGAAGGAAGCTGTTCTACTTCCTGCTATCCATCAAAAGGACAGTGGAAATTACTGGCTTTGGGATTATCAGGAAGAACTGCAGCAGCCAGAAGAGAAGGCCAATCCTCATGGCCTTACTCTACATATCAATAACAAAAGGCAGTGGAACCTATATTTTAAAGTCTAGAGTTCACTCAGGAATCATCTAGGAAGCAAAAAAACCCCAAGAAAATGAGGCTCTGTGCCCATTTGAGGACTCATAAACAATATGCACATGCCATCCAAACACACAAATGTTACCTAAGGTAATTTCAAAACAAGACAAGCATCAAATTAAACTACACAAACGTACAGAAGATGACAATTTAGTATATAAATGTGAAACCTGTGGCATCCTCTAAGAATAATAGGAAATACCCTAAGAATCAGAGAAATCACTGCACAACCTAAGTAAATATTTACTAATAAAAACCTAAGGCACTAAATCTTTATTGGGATTTCACTGAGTACATGAAATTACAGTATCACTTAAACACTACATTCTTTTTAGGAGCTGTTTAAATGAGGTATACACAGATCCTTCAGTAACAGCTAAACAAAGCCCAGGGTTACTCTCTTGTTTCTGAAGAACAGTTTTTAAGTCTTTCTTGACCATCTGTTTGCCTATCAGACAAAATCCAGCAATTGGGTCCTCTCATAAAATTAATTACTTTATAGCAACTAATTTACATCCCTCCGACTGCATTTTAACTAAAATTAATTAAGTAAAATGGTACCTTTTTTCTAACACGTGACTCCTTTTGTATATTTGATAATTTTTTTCCTCCCTGAAAGAAGTATTTTTTCTGTTCATTTAGTTCTAGTACTGAACATCCAGTATGATTCTGTTCATTTGTCTTTAGTCAGGATCGTACCTTAAACTCAAGGAACTAACTTACAATCTTTCCGATTTCCACAGGCATACAAACAAGTAATGTTAATTTTTAATTGCAATTTAAATAAAAACTATTGATGGTGATAAATGAGACAATCTTCTCAGGTTTTTAAAGTTAAGAATTAACTAGAATGGTAAAAGTTGACAAAATTGTTTTGTAGACTGAATAAAGTACATATTGAACTATATATTGCCCTGCAATACTAATTTTAAAAAGCATCATTCATAGAGTATCTCCAACTTACAGCAGCAGCAAAACAATGTTTTAAATGCTTCCCGTGCAGTTACTATAAGCCTTATTTAACCTCTGTTAGGGTCAAAAAATCCCCAAGCCTAAAAATGCATTTTTGCATATTAAAAATGCTAGCATTTATTTAATTTAAAATTATGCCAAGGTTAAAGGAGAAGAAATTTGGGGTCACAAAGGGGTCAGAATCAAAGATTCCTCTCTCATTTTCAAGATGACACCTCCTGCAAAACAGCACCTAAGAAATGCCTCAACGCTCTTTTTATGGGATGTCTTAAGTACAATCTAAGTAATAACAAAACCAAAGTAATTTCATTTAGGAAGGCTGGCAACATAAAAATGTAATATATGCTTCATCTTCACTCTAACTAGCAACATTTGGTTCCTCTGTGTTATTCTGCTGCAGACACTTCTAAATTAATATCTTACAGCAAGTCATTCTTAACAGACTTTCTTTCTCCTCTCTATTAAGTATAATTGTCATTCTGAGTTACTTGAACCAAATTCTTCCCTTGCAGATGCTTCATCCAAGATCTATGCACAGTTCTTAGGAGAAAAGAACCTGTGCCCATCTCTTTGGGTTTACTGCTTATTTTAAAAGTCTTGGGTTTTTTTTATCAAAGTGAGATGCAGCTTTTTCAACATTAACACTCAAAATTTTGACAGATTTTTGTGATAGCCTAAAATATGAGTCATCCCCATTTCAATTCAGATTTTTCTGAGTTGTAGAAAGCAGAATGGTGGTAAAATGCAGAATATTTTGGTGTATTATTTGAATTTTTATAAATCCCTTACGTCTTCCAAAAGAGAAGTGCTTACACAGTAACAAATATTGATTCCCAGACTTACTCTCATGCCAATTTCATTCAGAGTTAATTTGCAGCATTACATGTGAAACTGTTTAAAGGAAAAGCTTCCTACTACAACAGGAAGTCTAGCAGAATCCATTTCAGGACTCTTATGCCATGTTTATGTGCTGTTTAAGAAGGGCAAAATCCTAAATGCCAACAGAGAGGCTCAGTCATTAAAAGGTAAAAAATTGATCCTCATCTGCAATAATCCAAAAATCACAGCATTCGCTGAAATAAAGAGCCAAAGATTATGACTGCTCACATCAGTGAAAAGGTTCTCAGGAGCACCCCTGAAGTTTAGACTGAACCTGTATTTTCAGGTGTAAATTAACACCACAGGATGCATTCAGAATACCATAACTTACTTTGTGCTGAGCTCCCATGCAGCTAACAGTACTTGTATTGAAGTATCACTAGTAAAATCTGGACTCTTCAGTCTTTCTTGAGGAGAAAAACAAGCCTGCCACTATTTTAATCCACAGTGCCTTTAAGTTAAGCAGAAAGACCTGACCCTCTATTTTACAATTGCTGTTTGCAACTTCATGGTGTCATCATGTATTTCACAGAACATTTTCTTTACCTTACAAATTTAGCCAAACACATTTCAGAGCCAGTGATGTGATGGTTTAAAAAAAGGTAACTGCATTATTTAAATGGAAGAATTTTCATGACACAACATGAAAGACTACTGTATTCTCAAATGCGACAATTTAGATTTTCAGACCGCACACAAGCAAACTGCCTGCTCTAAGGCTATCTGTGTTGACAGCTTAAGAGTCTGTGTAATTTTTGTCATGAGGGCCAAATTAACTGTCACTAAAAATTTTAAAGCATCCCTGTTGGCAGTGCTGTTTTACAGGCAACAGAAGGCTAAAAATGAAAATTATATGAAAATAAGTGATGTTGAGTAAGTAACCAAGACTGCAGCTGAATGTCTAAACACAGACTAAGGGGAACACATGGTGCCTGTAAAAAGCTCCTCTGCATCAATGTGCACAGGTAACTCTTTTAAAAGTAAAGGCAGAAGTTTTTCATGCTTGTATCCTGATACTGAACCTTTCAGCTTTCCACTGTGTGCAGAGAACACTCCCGGCCTGAAATTCCAACAACACTTTTTGATACCCTGTATCGTTTTCTATCTACACGTTTGCTCCCTCAATTTTGAGGCTGCTCACACTGTTTTGCTAAGTGCACAGAAATGGCTTTCTAGCCAGAAAAAGGAACTGAGTCCTTTGCCAGCTCCAGGCAGAGGGATGGCAGATGGCCTGGGAACCACCACTGCGATGGAGTGCTGGGAGTCCGACCAGACTCGCAGCTCCACCGCAGCTCTCAAAACCACAACGGCTCCTTCACCCACAAGCAGCACAGGATGCGTTTTTTGGACAAACCACGTCCTTATCTCTACAGAGGGTATTTTTCTCTTGCACTTGGAAGGCGTTTCCCACAAAACAAAGCCATTTCTTTTTAAAGGAAAACCGCAATGTGGCAGGTATGTGTCGCACCACGAGGGCAGCTCAAACCTTTTAATGTCTTAAACAGAACTCAGCACCATGCAGATGACATGTGCTGTGGAATTAGAATAAATGTTAGTATCCCTCCCTCAGGATGGTCTGTGCACTCTTGCACTGCAGGTAAAGCTGGGCCTTGGTGTAATCATCACTAATAGTCAAGCTCTTCATGTGATGGGATCCTTTCACCACAGGCATCTTGTGGTCAAGACCAAGAGTCAAATACAGAATAGCTCAGTGATAAACAAAAAATACCCGAGTGGCTTCAGGTCCCCACAGTGGCCCTCGGAAACCTAAGCAGACCTGAAAATACCATGTGGTGCCATTCTGGGTCACAAGATACTTCTATGATTTAAAAAAAGAATGGGACCTGAGGGATTAATTCTGTGTATTTTGGGGTTTGTTGAGAGGTGGGCAAGAACCCGCCCCAAAAATCAATCAAATAGTCTTCTTCAACAGGCTTTAAATCAGGCTAAAATTGCCCAAAATGTAAATAATATAAATAAAAAGGCAAAAACTATGAAACCTACAAGACTGACTAACTACTAAATTGGTAAAAATAATTTTAGATCTCTATTAAAAGTTTACTACATAATAATTACAGGAGGATATTATGCCTCTTCCAGACATTCTAATAATAAACATTTACTTCCTTTGTGCAACCTGCTTCCTAGCAGGTGTGGGAAAAGTGCCAGTTTTCGTGGTGACAGCATCATCCACCACAATCAACTCAGTTAGATCAGTTCTTTGTAAAATCTGCTGCAGTATTTTAAATAATTTGTCTAGAAAGCATTAGTTCAGCAACTTAATATTGCAGTTTTCCTCTAAATGTTCTCACTCTATGAAAGATGTTATTTTTCTCAAAAAGAAAAAAAACTTCTAGCCCAACAGGTAAAAAGGCATGCAACCCAGTAAAAATTGGCAAGCCAAAAAGTTTATTTTTACGTATTTTTATTTTTATGGATTTTATTTCTGATTGCCATATGATGATGGTTCTATGGAATAATATGCTGCAAGAATAATTCACACAAAATCCTGTCCACAGCACTTGGGCTAATAAAATAACAAAGACTCAGCAGACAGAAACCTTGAAGAATTCAACTTTCTTTTGCTAATAAGATGACACTACTAAGATGACAAGAAGGCCCCTGTAATGTGCTACCTCCCATCTTAACATAGATGTGTCAGAAGATTAGAAGTGTAGAAATTATTGATCCTTACGACAAGAGGAAAACAGTAACAACTTTGTCTAAAATGTTGGAAATTTCGGTTTGAATATAGCTTGGGCACCTACGTAGTCATATTTGTCTCCTAAAATAGGTGACCAGCTGCAATCTGAAAGAACTTAAAATAAGGCTAAGCAGGTTTGTCATGCACTGACACGTTGAGCTGAAAGTACAGAGTAAGTGCAATAATGGCCAGGGCCTTACTGTTACACAGGCAAGAGGTGTGCCGTGCCATTTCTAACACAGCTGCCAAGCTGTGGGCTTTATATATTAAAGCAAAGCTGGCCACTTATCTTAAGAATTAGATTATCACCATCTAAGGGGATTTGACAGCACTGACACGAGTTCATATAGGCTTACAAAGATCTGAAAAATCCAGAATTCAAAGGTAGTCCTTCCTCCCATTTACCATCTCTATGCTTTCTTGGTGTGCAAAACTGCACAGGAACCTCAGAGCAGATTTTTAAAATTTGCCCATGTCTTGTTATTACACTGCAGTCTTCAAATTTACACAGAGCTGCAGTTCTCCTGGGTTTTTCTCAAGTGTCACTCATCTAACTTAGCATGACAGCTGAGAAACGATGTCAGGCGCGTTACAGTTCAGTTTAAAAAACATCCTCTACCTGGTATCTCTGCAGTGATTGTCTTGCTGCTCCCTGAAACCTCTTCATTGTTGTCTGACGAGCTCGTGCTGGAGTCACAGGTCAGGTCACTCTCGCTGGTACTGCTGTCCTGCAGCATGATGTACATCTTGCGAGTAGCCGCCTCCCGCTTCTGCCTCAGGAGCCGGATCCTCTCTTTGTGCTTTTGGCTCCGGTGACCCTTTATCTTGGTAACTCGGCCGTTCTGCTTATCGCTAGACTGTCGGTTTTTCTTGGCAGCCATTGCTGAAGTCTCGCTTTCGGACCTGGATCTCCTGGATTTCCTCCCGACTGTGGCCCCGGACACCGCAGAAGGGTCTCCCTCTGCAGCGGCTTCAGCTTGGCAGGGCTCGTTCTCCTCTGTGGAAGACAAGGTGTCTGAGTCGGCCAAATGCCCGCTGGAGGAAGGGGAAAGCATGCAGTTAGAAGAGTCACTCTCATAAACTCGGCCACCCGCTGGCTTGTCGCTCTCCGTAGATGCCAGCTGAAACTCCGAGGAGTCCCGCCTCAGTTCCATCAGCAAGCAAGGCGTGGAAGAGAGCACCACAGAGTCTGCTGCAGTGGGCATGCTGTCCTTCTGAGGCTGTGTCTCGAGTTCTAGAGGCCCGTCTCCATCAGGAGCAGTCTCTTGCTTTTCAGAAGTCTTTGGTGGAATTTCTGAATCAACAAGCTCTTCTGCTTTTCCTACTGCCTCCATCTTCATTGCAGAGTGAGGTGCTTCCAGTCTCAAAGCATTGAGCACATTTTCTAGGAGGCTGGGTGAGTTAGACGTGGTCTCCAGCAATGCAGCAGCCTGCACAGGAACAGAACAGTAGGAAAGGATTACACAAGTCACTCAGCCTGCTCTTCACAGTATTACGTTAAGCAACTCGCTGCTTTTGGCTGCAGAATGGGTTCACAGAACCCCGGAGTGGTTTGGGTTGAAAGGGAAGCTCATCCAGTCCCACCTCCTGCCACAGGCAGGGACACCTTCCACTGTCCAGCCTGGCCTTGGCCACTGCCAGGGATCCAGGGGCAGCCACAGCTGCTCTGGGCACCCTGGGCCAGGGCCTGCCCACCCTCACAGACAGCAATTCCTTGCCAAGATCCCATCCAGCCCTGCCCTCTGGCACTGGGAAGCCATTGCCTGTGTCCTGTCCCTCCATGCCTTGGCCCCAGTCCCTCTGCAGCTCTGCTGGAGCCCCTTGAGGCCCTGGCAGGGGCTCTGAGCTCTCCCTGGAGCCTTCTCTTTCGCAAGTGAACACCCCCAGCTCTCCCAGCCTGGCTCTAGAGAAGAGCATTTTACTGTTCAGCATGGTGTTGGTTTTCTTAATTTACCTTTTTCTACTGAACTCATCCTGTTACACCAAATTATTCCTTCATTTACACGCCCATGAAAAATGGTATTTGAGCCACACTGAATGGGGTTCCCAGTGGAACCATTCTGCAAGGGAACCTTATGTACCAAAGACTTATTAAATAAAGAAGTGCTATGAAGTGCTACTGCACTGTCAACAGCACAGCTACAAGCTCCGGCTTCAGAGGCATTAGCTACATGTCACTCAGGTTGCTCTCACCAGAGAACCACCATGCTGGTGAGTCACATAAAGGTGTTTTAGAAATATCTAATACATCATTCAGGAGGTCCTTGAGTGTCTCCCATGCAAGTCTCAGTTATATGAGAACCTCAAAGCTGACTTAGTTTCTCTTAAATCTGCCAGGAAAGAAGCATTAAATAGTAGGGGCTGCAAGCAAGAAACATTATCTACCCATACCAGCATCCTACATTTTACTCTAAGTTATAATTTAATAAATTGCATTGCTTCAGTGCAAATACAAAGACCTAGCTGTTTATCTGATTGATAACTTGCACGTTATCTACCCAAAAGTACCTGAAGCAACACCAAGGAAATTTTCTTGGAGAAATCAATAGTTACCATTCTGTCTTCATTATTCATACTTTGCCTTTCACCTAAATTTTCTCTTGGAATACAACACAGAATAAAGATCTTTCAATTACCACACTCACTTACAGATGAATGGCATGGAACAAATCCTTTACAGCTTCAGAAGTCCCATAAATGATAAATTTATGGCACTTCAAAAAAAAAGTGTAGGTAAGAAAACACAGCAGGGAGATCTTATCTGAAAAACTACATTCCTGCAGAGAAGGCCAGTCAGCACTTAAGCACCCTGAGGAAGCATGGATGGTTCAGAGAGATTTTTTTTGTACCCTGAGAACCCTTCTTCAGTTTCCTGATCTATCTCAAGCTGCCTGTAAGCGTTGTAATTGTATATATGTATGTAATACACGATATAAGGGTACTTCCCTGCTTCTGAAAGGTGCTGTGCAAAGCTCAGCATTGTCCTGCGTGCCCTAACCCACTTTGAAACTTCATTTTTAGAGAACGCTAAAATAGAGTTCATGCTTCCTTCAGGCTAATGAATGAACTGCTGTTTGGTGCAGGGAAACGATGAAATATAGGAGAGAAACACCAGCTTTCTAAAGAAAGAAAGCTTGGTTAATATCAGACATCACAAGAAAGATGGAGGTGACAAGGCCAGGTCCACTAAATATGAGGAAAAAACCCCCACAAACCCAAAATCCCAAATAGTAAACCCAGCATTTTCCTTCCAAAAACCAGAATAAAATGCATACTGTGAAAGAGAGGAACATATATCAGGAAAAGTATTTGTGAATACTGGCACTCTTGAAAGCAACTTCAAAGAAGAATTTCTGCAGACAGTAATTTAATGTAAGCACTAAACACCACGTAGGAACAATTTACTTCCAAGACTACAGCAGAGCACCAACAAGCCCAAATGATGAATACACACGTTCTGAGACATAAATGCATGTCAATGCTGTAATAAAATCAATATTTCTACATAATTCACTCACAAAGCTGTATTATCAAATAATTCTCCAATTATACCAGTAAGTAAAACACTGATTTGATGACAGAACAAGTGGAATTTGTATTGTACCTGCTAGTGCAGCTGCCAGCTTTCCTCTGGACATGCACTTTAAAATGAAAAATATCTTCTCTAAGAGTTTTGAAATGTACACAGGGAAAAAAGTGGTTGCTCAGACACAAACCAAAAGAGTATTAGCCTGGCCAAATGAAAACATACTTAAATATTCATAATAATAACTGCAGAACAGCTTCTGCACTGTTGAACCTTTTAGCCTGGGGAGCACAAAGAACAGAGCTTGACACAAAGCTAAAGGGCAGCCAAAGTCAGCTACAGACTTTTTTTCCACAAATGTCCTACTTGGAAACATCATTTACCTCACAACTCCCAATGGGGCTGTAACAACACCTGCACTTACCTTTCTATCTCTCTGGTCTATCAGCCAGAAAAAAAAAAGTTTAATCTGCACATTGCCACCTTGCTAACAGCCCAATTACAATGATTTTATAGGGTATTTTTAATATTAAGTGGGATCTTTAACTGCTCCAACCACACTGGTTTGATCTCTCACACAGTGACTTTCAGTGAGTTGGCAGTATAGGAGGGAATAGTAATTTCATGACACTGATATGTTCCTGTGCATATGGAAAAAAAAAAGACGTGTTCTGATAAGGTTGTTACTCTTCAGGTCTCTTGACCTGCCTTTTCAGACATCAGCAATTCCATTATTAACATATATATATATAAACCAGAGCTCTGCCTTTCTCTCAGTGTGGGGGGAAAAAAAACCCTACCATGACTCAAACAGACTTTGCTGCAGGGAAGAACACAGCCAGTTTGGCAGAAAATATCTATGCCAAGGAAAGCCTTGTCTCAAGGAAAGAAAAAAAATGTCCTTATTTAGTTCTACCTGAAAAATGTACAGAACAGCAAGAAGAGATTTTATTGAAAAACTCCCATTCCCTTCTCACCACTCACCTTTCTAGTAGAAGTACTAGAAAAGGAAATCTCAAGGTGGTGCTAGAGAAAGACCATTTTTCTACTGAAAGGAGAACACAGCACGGAAAAGTAAGTTGTGATGCTTACAGACACAGATGGATACTTAATTAGACGTTGATCAGAAATGGCATTCTCTTTTTTACTGATGAACAGATACTGCACTGATGATTTTAAAAGGCAATTTCATAAAAACTTCTGTGCTGGATTTTTCCAAGAGAAAATATGTTATTTTCCAAGTCACAAATAGAACAGACAAGAGTGCAGAAACCATTAAATTACCCTGGAAAATATTTTCAAATCATGGACTCATTTGTAAAGGCACACAATCTGTACACTAGGGAATCTGCACTTCAGGGAAGAAATCCCAAAGGATTTTGAAGGTCATATTTGCAGACACAGCCCAGCCTCTCTGGGTTTTGATCCCTATTCTTTTCCCACCTAACTATGACTGCACCATCATATTCCCTCCTGCGCACAGAACTGGCTCATCCTTCTGTGGGTAGATCGATGTCCTTCTCACACCAGACAAAACACAGCTCTGTATCAGCTATTGGGAAGATTACTAAGGAAATTCATTCTGTTCCAGAAACTAACATTTCCAGCTGTAAGTTCACAGCTGAAGGTTGAAGGCTTCATCAAATCCAGCTACTCAGGCCAAGCAATCAACCTACTAAATCACGTATCATATATTAACAGCAAGAATGTCACTCATTCTACTTACAACTTACTCAAGCTGAACAAGCAGTATCTCTCAACAGCCTGAAACACTTAATAAACCCTATGACACCCTGACCTTAATTGTACATGGTCATTTTAGGTGTTATTGAGCTGACTAATTATAAATAATGCCTAGCTTGTACGAAGCAAACCAGCTCTTCTTTTTCTGAACCTATGGACACAACAGATTTTTGGAGGGGAAAAAAAAACTTTAATAGTTTTTTCACAGCAGCTTGCTGGAAAACTCACTTTAGCTTATTACTAAAACATTTCCTCTTAATCACAGTCCAACAGACCACTTCTTTTCCCTGCTTATGGTCATATCACCTTCTTATGCCAATTCCAGCAATTGTTGAAATGAAAAAAATTATCTAGCGGAATACTGCCTTTTAATGCCCTTTCAGTTAGTGCTGAAAGAAAACAATTTGAACAACCCACCTTCTCTCATCACTTACTATTCAACTGGAAGTTATGATTTTTTTTTTTAGTGTGAAACTATATTATTGCAGCAAATAACATCACGTACATTCTTTAGGCTTTTGTGACTACATAAAGTTAAACCACAGTGCTCCACACAAGTTATTTGTTCAGAGTACACAGTTAACTAGAGATCCTTCCAGATCCTTCCAACCTCAGAGTTTCAGTGCCACAGAAGTCACTTATTTTCATCTAGATCTGAATATGTTTTGATATTTGTAAGGATATAAACACTATAATGGCTCATTTTTACACAAACAATTATTTCCATTGCCAGTGGATTACATTATCTCACATTTACCCAACAGAAATGGAATAAATCAGAGGTCTGAAAGAGGTAATGACACACACGTAAAACAGAGGCTAATAAAATTATGCAAAACAGCTGACTATTTTTAAAAATGTAAACACACAGACAAGCTCATCAAGAACTCTGACTCGAACATTTGATAGACTGCATATCTGAGGAGACTGGGTTGGGAAAGGACAGAAGTAGCTCACACACTGGGTACTGAAGAGTTGACAGTAATGCATATGTGTCTGCTTTGTATTACAGGATAAATTTTTGGCAAAAAGCAAAGTTATACCCTCTTCTGACAGAAGGATATGTTACTCTGAAGATGTGAAGTGCTAATGAACCTGTCCACTTTGAAGCTCCACCAAAACCCTCTGCAGGCATACCTTTGCCTGGATTGCACTTTTTTTCTTCTCAAATCACCTTCCTTTCCATTGAAAATCTACATAATTAATTCAGTGAACTTACCAGGGACATTTTAGTACAAAACAAACATAGAGATATTAGAGAATCACAGAATGGTCTGGGTTGGAAGGAACCTTAAAGATGATCCAGTTCCAATCCCCTGCCAAGGGCAAGGACACCATCCACTAGATCAGGCTGTTCCAAGCCCCATCCAACCTTGCCTTGAACACTTCCTGGGACAAGGCATCCTGTGCCAGGGCCTCACCACCCTCACAGCCAAGAAATTCTTCCTAATATCTCATCTAAACCAACTCACTGTCAGTTTAAAGCCTTTACCTTATGCCAGACGGCAGAATGCCTAACTAACTAAAAACTTATCCTTCCAAATAATCAGACATCTATCAGGAAAGACTGATCTGCACCCAGACAACTGAAGAAATACTGACACTTTTTGGACTTCCCAGCTTGTTCAGCTCCTCCCGAACATACCACAAATTCCTTTTCATTTTCTTCTAAATGTCACACAAACAGGTGTACTTAAAACAACAGAAGTGAGACAAGCACTCAGTCAATTTAACTCAAGACAGCTGACTCAGCTCTGTGTGGATGTGTGTGCATGATGCTCCACAGTAGATTTTTCATAACACTGAGCCACCCCCATAGGGATACTGTGTAATTTATATAGCGTTCCTTTGAAAATGCTGCCCTAAAGCTGACTCACTGGCATGCGATTCTACCTGAGGCACATTTCTGGGAGTGGAGCTGGATCTTTATCAGATGATTCACAAATAAGGCCTAGTAGCAATCCCAAAGAACAGGACCATTCCGAACCGACAAGGTAAGAGAATTGCAGTGCAAAACAAAAGAAGAAAGGATTAAACTAATGCTATTTCAACTGGTTTTGCATAAATAAATGTAGGTTAAAAATAGGCTGCTCCTACTGAGTGCTCAACAGGCTGCATAAACAAATTACCCAAGACTGAATACAAATTACAAGTGTATGCGTTAGTACAAAGCTTTGCAGAGCATACTTTGAGATCTTGAAAAGCAACATTTTTTAATCCTACATAAGAAGAAAGACTGCACATTTAAATACAGGTTTCTGCATTGTAATGCTTAATGCACATATTCTGCCTCTTTCAAAGGACAGACAAGTACCAGCTAAGGTTTATTTCACAACTCTGCACACAGGCTTCCATAAACATTCACCAGCTGCACTTGGAACCCCACAATAAAAAAATCACAGTCCTTGCACACAGATAAAAGCACGCAGGGTCGGCTGCACTTAGCCTTCTAAGAATCTCCTTTCTTCCTCATAATGAAACCATTTTTCTCAGGGGCACAGCATCTTAAAGTCTACAAAGCTCTCTGCTCTAAAAATTAGAGGTGGCATATCTTTATTACTACCTGTTCCTAAAACTTCAAGTAACTGACTTGTAAATTTTTTCTTTCAACGAAACAAGTGGAAAAAATCAACACTATGAAAGTTTCTTTTTCTCTCTGCTACACATTAGTTTGCAGGAGATCACTCCAGAGAGGATTGTCACATGGACCATCTTTTTCTAAGATACTGAGTTTACCAGATTTTCCTACTTTACCTATCCATTTCTGTTTCTTGATCAAAATGTATTCTGTGCTTCCCCATTCTATATAAACAGATCTTCTCAAGAAATGTTGGTCTCTTTTTCTACCACAATCAAATGCTCACATGAAAGCCGTGTTTTAAATTTCTTGAGCACAACGTAACAAATTAATCTTAATTTTCGGAGCAGAGGTTAAGAACATTTACCTGAGACATCCTCAAAGTAATCAACAGTGTATCATTTGCCAACAGCTCCAATTGGTAGATCAGGACAACTGCAATGTAACTTCAAAGTGGCAAACCCATCTCAGCAGTGCCCTATTCACAGAATCATAAAGGTTAGAAAATACCTCTAACATTCATGTTCACCACCAAACCACGTCCTCAAGTGCCACATTCCACAGCGATTTTCCAGCATCTCCACATCTCCCACAGATGCCCAAGAGATCAAAGCACTGAACATGAGACTTGCTGTGGGTTTACTACAGCCATTTAACGAAGATGAGTTCTGAGATACTAAGTAACTCTAAAGTTTGTAAATATTTTATGGTCAGACCTTTTTACAAATCTTTGCCATAGAAACCAAACAAAACCGACCCTCAGGTATTTTAAAGTTTCAAGTGCTTTAATTCAACACCAATTAATTTTTTTGTCATAAGTTATGGGGCCCTAAGACACTCTTTTTATGGTCTGTCAGGTGACACATCCCACGGAAGAGCTGAAAAGGAGCTGCAAGCCCAACAAGCCCTGACCTCCAATCACTTCCTCATCCACACAGCCACTTATACTGTTCATTTGCTTCTTTAATTCTTAAGATAGTAGGTTGGTTCTAAAAATGAACAGAAGCTACCTTGGGTATTTAAAAAAAGAAGAACTGACCGGGTCAAAAGCCAGTGACAAGTGTGATACCAAAAATGCCTCTAACATGGGCTTTACTATCACAGACTTTCTACAGTATTTACTTTCAGTTGGCAGAGGAAAAGAAATCTGAGCTCTCTTTCAAGAGAACAACAGACAGACCAGAAAGCAGACACTTCTTTCCCACAACACACAAAAGACTTTGCATGTATTTGACTGCAGAAATTAAATAACAGTATGTAAGAAGATACCAAGTTACCAGCTACAGAAAGAGAAAAAGAAAATTAAAAGGCAGTTGTCAGCAGTACCATGCAAGCAAGTACTGACAGGAGAAAAAAATTGAAAAAAAAAACCACTAACCCCTCCTTCCCCCCCACACCCTCCAAAAAAACCCAAACTAAATGAGCCTTGAAATGCATCTTTTACCCCAAAACTACCTCTTACATTATTATTCCTGTTTAGGAAAAAGTGGCTCAGCTGGCAGAACTTTCATATGAAAAAAAAAGAATAGTTAGCAACAGGAGACACAAACTGTATAAACAGCTTCCACAGTAAAAGAGGAGATGGAAGAAAAAAAACAAAAGTGCATGGAGCCTGGATTATCAATTCAACCTCATTCCATTAATTCAACACAGCCTTATTGCTGCCGGAGCTAGGAGAGTTCCATACAGACAAACAATGAAATCCACTACAGGCATTAAACAGTAGAAAAAACATTTTGATCTTGTAAAACAAACAAGAGAAATCAGGTGTCTGTTATCAAACTCGCTTTAAGTTGGGGTGAGGTTTATAACTAATTATTGAGGGCTTATGAAGCTAACCCTGGCAAAATATTCAATTAATTTCCTTAGCTTAGTTTAATTCAACAACTCCTGGATTTTCTTTATTACAGTGAGTGGATCCAAAGTCTGTATTTTGCATTTAAGATAACTTAATAACAACAGTAAGTGGAACCATGAAAAATAAAAACTTCACCTTGAAGGCCTTTTAAACACAATACTCAAAGAAATACGTGGGGGTTTTTTGTAACTCCTCACAGATTCTGCATACTGCTACCAAAAGGTGTTATCTCCTCTGGAGGAAGCATAGTTATTCCCAATAGAAACTGCATTTATCAGTAACAGGCTCAAGGGCACACAAGACCATTCTTTCCCACAACAGCAACTTCATTCCCAAAAGACTTCTCACCAAACACGATGGGGCTCCCACAAACAGCATTTCACCCAACTTCCTTCATTAGGCAACAGCTTTTAAATCATTGTATTTCCAACCACAAGCACATAGAATTAGTAGGCAGCTTCCCTGATCTATCCTTCACCAAGATTTTTCCCCCTAAATAGCCAGATTACTTAGAAATGTCTTTCTGGCAAGATCAGGCATTCCAAGAGAACATGAACCAGGAGAGTGAACTGAGGAGCCAGGAGAATTACCAGCTGATGAGAAAGCCAAAGCACAAGAGAAAAGCACTGGTTCAGCCTCACCTTGCTATCATGATAAGCTGATTCTTTTTTGCTTCAAATGTTTGACAGTATTGTTGGAGCACCAGCCTTACACTGGTACCATGGAAATGCAATAGTCCCAGTAGAAAACAAATTACTGAAATGGTAATTGTTTCATCATGCAGACAACTGGTATTATAAAGTCTGGCTCTTAGTTATTCCCAGCTCTGCTACTGTGAGTCACTTGGCCTCTACCCATGTTGGAAGAATGGAACTGAAATCTGCCTTCTCTAAAATAAGTTGTGAAAGGCTAATAATCAAGCATCCCAAAACAAGACACTAGAGCAGAGAGGTAGCAAGAGGAAAACTTATTCAATCAAGGTCTGGCTCTTCCTGCTCGTTTTCAGGAAATTTTGAAGCATCACACAGAAGAGTATCTTGCAGGACACAGCAGAATCCTCACTATAATACCAAATCTATGATCCACATGCACTGAAACAAAAATGCCAGCTTGAAGGAGACTTTAAATACATGCACTTAATTAAAAAGTGACCACCTGTTCCACTTATGATGCAAAAGCTGTCAGATTGAGTACTAACAGCTTCTAAGCTGTTTTCTTGGAGACCAAATACCACAAGGCATGGTAAGGCTGAAGTATGTACTCTATTCTGCTAGTTAGATCAATCTCTGAGCATTGGAGAGACAGACTATGTGGTCAAATTGATACAAAACCCCTGAATACCTTCTTAAATAAAAAGGGATATTAGGTGGGATCATTCTGAACCTACAGCTGACACACCTCATGACCCTGGGCAAGTCACTCAAGCTCCTGGAGCAGTCAGTAATGCATCTGACATGGTGTCACTGCAACACCTGCGCTGATGAGCTGCATCTCATTTTCAGCCCTGCACGAGTAACCTGTGCCCCAGCTGCAGGGAGCTGTCACATCCACGGAGAAACTGCTACAGGCTCCATTCACGCTGATCAGACACAGGGGGAGGCCACACCTACAAGTGGGAATGGGCAAACACAGGTTTAGATTTGAACCCTTTACCAGTAATGCTGAGTAAGTGACGAGGTATCAGTCACTCAGCTTAGCTCAGAGATGTACTACATGAGAGAAAGCAACAGCAGAGGCTAATATTTACACCATATGCTCATTGTGATTTACAATCCCCTTCATCCAGTTCTCTTTTTGCTCAAAATTGCACATTTGTGGACGTTCTGTTCTAAACCTCAATTGACAGACTCAGAACTGCATTATGCATTAAAAACCCGGAACAAAGATGTGACAGAAAGTAGAGTCTTTGTGGTGATTTGTGTTGTCCAAGTTCCCTGCAATAACATCTGCTGCCACAGATTCCAGTATCATAAGTCTGGCTGCTCCTGAGTTAGAGCGATAAAGTTAAAGGCTGAACTCCCATTCACGTGTTGAACATTTATTTTGGTTTTGGAAAACCAAAAGCTGTTTCCTTTCCACCAAGGTCATCTCAGAGCATCAACACACTCTGTACCACACTTTATCTCAGCTCTTTCCCAGCACTATGCCCGTCCCCCTGTCCCAGTGCTGCTTCACTTTCAGTTCCCCATCGCTACCAGTAACATTCAAGCTAGCTAAGATATTAAAGTTTTAGTCATTCTTTTCCAGAGTGCAAGTTACACACTGGCAATTATGGTATTTAAATCTTTTACTTTGATCTAGTAAATGTGTTATTAAATCTGCTGCTCAGTTTCTGTCAGTGGTAACAGTTTTCTAAGCCATTCTGTCAACTGCCAATAAAAACATAGAAGCTGAAATTGACCATAGACCCAATTCTGTCAAAAAGTACCATCAAAACAACAACTTTGAAATGTTATAGACAAGTATGTGCAGGTTGCTTGAAACTATTTACTCCTTTGAAAAACTTTCCAAAGCTTTCATATCGTTAGATAATTGGTGGTATTTTGGTCAGACGGTAACCAGAGAGTTGGATTTCTCAGTGTGCAGCCCCTTCACGGTGTGGTACGTAGAGATCCCCCCATCTCATTAACAGATGTTTCAGTGAGATGTTGATATACAGGCAGGTCAAAGATGGCACATACATCCTTGGTGGTGCAGGGAGTTGATGTGATAAGATACAAGAGAAAGGGAAGAAAGTGAACAGAATCCAGGTGAAGAACCCTGCATTTTAAAGGTAAATATACAGCAAGGAGATGGAGGTCAGGACAGCCAAGGCAATTATTTCTTGTTGCTCTGATTGAGTTACACCAACTTATCTCCTTAACGTTTGATGTTCAAAGCCCCTCATGATAATCCATATCTACTCTTTGCTCACTCAACCTGAACTTACCCCATTAATCCCACCCCCTCCACAGTGCCCATTTGTCAAAAGCACCCAAACATCCTTCCTACCTCCTCTTTATCAGCTGGAGCAACGTTTGCTGTGCACCCTGACCGTTTTCAACTGCCTCGTGAGTGGCTTCAGACTCCTTCCCATCTCCCCTCTCTCCCCAGCACCCAGCCTAAGGCACCCACTCCTGGTTTGTGCTCCATGATTCCCTCCAAGCAGGCAGAGATGCCCCTCCACACACACCACACGCCTGCACGTGCAAGGCCACAGGCCCCGCTCTCCCTGACTTCTCATCGTGCCTCTTCACCACGCCAACCAGCAACCGGGCTGCAGAGCAAACAGAAAGAGTCAACACAGCGCAATTAAAAATTTCAAGTGTTTCAAAGTGAGTCAGAACTGTTACCCTCACCACTCGAGCAGAAATACCAGCTGCCCAGACTCACACACCGCCTTCCATCACCCGCTTCCACCTCCCCTTGCTTCCCCAGACAGAACACCAGAGTCGCTGTTAAGCCAGAACCACAGAAAACTCTGCTTTATTGGCTTTCAGTAGCCACATAATCACCCCCTTCGGAGCTTGCCTGGACAGCACCAGGCTCCTCTAGATCACTAGAGGTGAGAAGTACTCGGAAAATTACTCTTAAGAACGACTGCTGCTGGACAGACGCGTTTCCCACACTTCTATATGGGGACATGTCTGAGCTTAGCAAACACACGACAAGCAACTCACTGCTTCTGAGAGTTTTCTACCAGCTTATTTCCTCCACAGGGGCCACGTTTCCCTCCTCCAGGGCAGCAGGGAAAGCTGTGCTGCCCTGACTGCCTGGCTCCCAGCTCTGGTACCACAGGAACAGCAATTACAGGTGGTAACTGGGGAAGGAGAACCACACAAAGGAGAACTCAAAAGAGCACCACGCTCAGTTTGCACCTCAAGGTGAAACATTACGTTTTTAATAGACTTAAGCAATGTAACACACTTCGAGAGAAACATTTTAAATGTTGCGTTTGATTGCTGTTCCAAGGGGAGAGGCGTTACTATTTGTACTTAAATTTTCAGCTTGAAAAGTGGAAATAGTTCAGCCCTTGCTCATAAGTGGAACTATTATTTGGTCTGATGCTTGACAAGTACCAGAGAAGACCTAAAACCAAATAAAATCTCTGGGAGGGGGAATCAAAAGAAACTTTACATTTTTAAAGAGATGCTCAAGAGTTCAAAGATTTACTTATTCACTCATTTTTAAAAGGCAGAATTACTTGTCAGGGAAAAAATAATCAAACAGGACTGACTTCTGCCAACTTGACACACAAGTTTTCTTCAGCTTTTGAAGTGTTGTTAGGTACTTTGTGCTGGTTTAAAGTGCACAACTAGTTACAGCCACCACCTTGTTTAACTTAAGTTATTGCAGTTACAGTTTCACCAGGATACCTACAAACTTTAAGGCAAATTGCCTTGTTCCTCAAACAAACTAAGACATAAATACACCTCGATGCTACTTAACAAAGGTGGAAGCAATGTAACCCTAAAACGATAAAGAAAAAGCCTCAAGTCTTTCAGAAAGTGGCCTTTGTTGTCCAATAACCTCCAGGCAAAGAAAGTTACAGTACTGGAACTAGGGAAACAGCTAAAATATTACAAGTCTGCTCAGTCTGCCTTTATTTTCGCTTTTTAAAAGGAACAAGTAGCACAGTTAAGTTTTACATTCCCCTCGGATGGCTGTGTGGCTCGGAGCCACATCTGCAACCCATTAGACGTCAGGAGCTCAAGGGGAACCCGGGCTAGATCAACAACTAACAACTTGCGCGTCCTTCCCGTAAAAAAACACGTTTTCCCACCAGCGGAACGTAAACAAAGAGGTAAAGAAACCCCTAAGAGAAGCGCAGAACTGCAGCCTTTGCACCCCCTGCTTTTCCGAGGGGTACCCTCCAACTGGTCGCGCGACTTCAAAAGTCGTTGCAGGAAGAAAAGGAGAA
>VZTR01030798.1:45462-61267 GCA_013400775.1 Chaetops frenatus
GTGGCCCTGTTTCTCTGTCGTCCTGTGTCCCCGTGTCCCTGTCCCCGTGTCCCTGCCCCAGTGTCCCTGTCCCCGTGTCCCTGTCCCTGTGTCCCTGTCCTCTTGTCCCTGTCCCTGCGTACCTGTGTCTCTCTGTCCACGTGTCTCTATGTCCCTGCGTCCTCGTGTCGCTGTGTCTTCGTGTCCCCATGTCCCTGTTCCTATGCCCACGCACCTGTGTCCCTGTCCCTGTGCGCCTGTGTCCCTGTGTCTCTCCATCCCCTTGTCCTTGTGTCCCTGTGTCCCCGTCCCCATCTATCCCTGTGCCTGTGTCTCTGTGCACCCATGTCCGTGTCCCCACGTCCCTGCACCTCCGTGTTCCTGTGTCCTCGTGTCCCCGTATCCCCGTGTCACCGTGTCTATGTCCCTGTCTCTGTGTCTCTGTGTCTCTGTGTCTCTGTGTGCCCGTGTCCCTGTCACTGTGCTGTTGTCACTGTGTCACTCTCTCCCTTTTTGCCTGTGTCCCTGTGTCGCTGTTGAGTTCAACACGACACAAATAGACTCCAGTTCAATCAGAGACGCAAAAGCAGAAAAGCTATTATATTAAGAAATTACACTCCATGTATAAGGTACTTCGTGGAAAACAAAACTCCATCGGATATTAGAATTAGAATTCCAAAACTAAACACGCCGTATGCTGAAAGGTATAAACAATTATCGTAACCAATTAGAATGACTCTCACGTATTGTTTCTGCAGGTGCAACACAGTTTACATTCTTGTCATTATGTTGATATTAAGCTGGCCTTGAGAACATTCTAACTTTGCAGTCTGCGAATATTCTAACTGCTTCATGGCTTTCACAGAGATTTTCTCTGTTCCAAGTTAAAATCTGCCACAACATCCCTGTGTCACTGTGCCACTGTCACTGTGTCACTCTGTCCCTGTTTGCCTGTGTCACTGTGTCACTGTGCCTGTGCCAGTGTCACTCTATGCCTGTGTCCCAATCCCTGTGCCAGTGTCACTGTCCCTGTCCCTGTGTCCCCGTGTCCCTGTGTCCCTCATCACTGCCCCTGTGTGTCCCTGTGTCACCAGCCCTAAATCCCTGCCCCTGTGTCCCTGTCGGTGTCCCTGTCGCTATCACTGTCCCTGTCACTCTGGAACAGTCACTGTCAATGTGTCCCTGTCCCTGTCACTGTCCCTTGTCGCTGACACTGTCCCTGTCACAGGCACACACCCCCCAGCACCTCTCACACGCTCCCTTCGACACTGATCCTGGCGATCCTGCGCTCCCTGAGACCACAGAATTCCGGGATCTTCGGGTTTGGAAGACAGCTCTGGAGACCCGAGCCCCGGGGGCTGGGCGGGGGAAGCGTGGGGTGCAGTCTGAGTGACATTGTAATGCCCTCTTTACACTCTGTATGCACACCTTAAACCTTGTCATACACACTTTAAACCTTGTAATGCCCTCCCTAAGCCTTGTAATGCCCTCGTTTAACGCCCTCCCGATGTTTCTGCACCCCGGGGTTTGTCCCGCACAGCTGCAGGTGTCCTCCCTGCGACTCGGGAACATGGCAGGAAATCATTTCAATGGAGACCGTAAGCCCTGAGCAGGGCTAGGAACACCTGGGGAATTCCAGAGTTCAATATTCACCGTAGAGCTGCTCGTGGCACAGACTCAGTCCTAGGGCTGGAAGCGGGGAAATGCGTGGGGAAATCTACTCTCATCACCACCCAAATCGTGTGCATGGACTCGGGAAACACAGACATCATGCCACCTCAGAAGAATTTATCGTATTAGGAGAGATGAAGAGATTCAGACAGAAGCAGAACCACGCCTCCAGAAATCCACAATTATTTTTTCAACTGGTACTTTGCGAGGTACTTCTCACCAAACACGTTAAAAAAAAATTCTATTCAAGGAAGGTGAACGCATTACTCGTGGTGTCAGCATGAAGGAAAGCACTAACAAAAATCTGTGCTTGAGCAAAGGCAAAACCTTCCCCGTGCTGGGCTGCGGGCAGAATCCAGAGCCCGCTCCGATTTCCTACATCCAGAACCTGTGTTTACAGGGAGCAAGGTGCTTTGGAGGCACGGCTCCCGAAAGACACCCGGAGGACACGACGCAGCTCACAGGCGGTGGGACACGGCAGTCGGGAAACAGGCAGGGTACAGGAAAGCGTAAGGAGGTGGACGAGGGCGGTGAGCATCTGCCTTGGATTTGCAAGAAGAGTGATGCATGGGAAGGGGTTCCAAGACTCCGCGGCTGAAGGAATCGGCAGGCTGGAGGCTTCACAAATGAAAGGAAGAGGAATTCTGACTCTCCTAAGTACCGCGGAATTAGTAAACTGAGCGGGGAGACGCCAGTGATCTGTAAATGTCCGAATGAAGCAAGTGGCATCAAGGGAGAAGGCTGGGGATACGTTAATGGTTTTAATGGGGTGAAATTACAGAAGGGCATGTCTAAGCTCAGAATCCGTGTGGAAAGCTTTTGAATGGAGAACCACAGGCTGGAAAATCGTCTCCCTAAGGGAGGTGGTGAAAGCTTTATTGCCTGAGATTTAAAATGCCGGATTAGGGGAAATACCAGGGGACTCGTTCTGAAACATCAGGGAGATTGGGTTGAAAGATTAGGAAAGGAAGAAGAAAGGCTGGAGGTGGTGCTGGCTCCAGGAATTTTGGGAGTACAGCCCAGCAGCTCTTCTAGGCTCCTCTGGCTCCATGCTATCATTCTTTGACTGTGTCTTCTGCCAAGAGTGCAATGATTTCAGCGTTAGTTACCCCACGAGGAAGTGATAAGAACTCCTCCGCCAGGAAGGCATGCGGTTAAGCAAAGGGAATCTCGGCGCTTCCCCAAGGACAATGGGAGGAAAACAGCTCAGTGCTGCAGCACAACTCCGGGCCTCATTCTCTTGTCAAAGTAAAAGTTGGTTGTGAGAGCGTTTTGGCTCGTAAGGGCTTCCAGGCTGGCTTCTCTCAGCCAGCTCCTGGCAGGGGGACACTCCCTACTCCCTTGTCTTTCCCAGCCTCAGGCCAAAAGTTTCCCTGCAGCTCCAGACTGAAGAATGACTTTTCATCTCGGTGGCATCCGTAGGCACATTACTGAGCATCCTCTGTGAAAGAAGCTTCGCCTCCCCAGTAACATTTAAACAACACCCATCTTCCAAGCCTCTGAAATCACAAATGTGCTGCTGATTACACCCGGCCAAGCCATCCCCCTGCTGCTCTTGAGGTCACCCTGGCTCCCCTGCAGCCACAGCAGTGACCAAACAGGGACCATGGAAGAGGTGTCCAGAACATCACTGCGTTCATCCATCCCCAAGGTACAGCCAATGTCCCCTCAGGAAGGAAAAGAAATAAAACCTTTCCTTGTGCTAGGTTTTATCAGCCAACATCATCTAATTAACCAGCACAGCTGATTAATTAGCATTAAAGGCATATTTATCAAGGGGTTAGAGGAAGCATCTATTAGATTAGTTCATAATTTTGGAGTTCCCGGGTGGTTTCTTTTAGTAGAGTTTACAGGGTTCAGGACAGTGCAATGCTGAGGGACTTCAAGGCAGAGGAAGGCAACACTGGGTCCTCCCATGCAGGTGGTACCTGGCAGAGACAGAAGGAATCACAAGTCTTACTTTAAACACACTCTCATTGGTAAAGCCTCTGCTTACTCACACGTGAGACTTTTTTGCAGGAGAAGTATTTGTGAATTGGAGAAGTAGAAACGTGTTCAGCACAGTACTGAAATTCTTTAGAGAAGTTGAGCATTTAAAAAAATAAGAAATGTTTCTAAAGCTGCTTGAAGTTATTAACAGTGACTAACTGCTTGGAGGCAAAGTGAAGGATTTCCTGCAAGGTCACAGAGGATCAGGATCACAACTGTTTCACTGCTGACCCTGCACCTTAAAAATTTGAAGAATAGCTCAGAAATACAAAACCCTTCCCAGATCTCTAAGACCTATTCAGTTCTAATGTAATTTTAAAAATCTTTAACACACTTACCATTTGACAAATCAAATTTTGCTTATAAGTAGCCAAAACAGCACTGAGTATCAAGATATTTGGAGTGTTTTGCTGGAGATAGTACCAAATGCAATCAACTTACTTTTAAAATAAATCTCGTGACTTTTAATATTTTTTGGGTTTTTTTAATTAAAGTCCCATCTTAATATTCTGTATCTACCAAAGGATTTCTATAAATGAAAGAAGATTTTTGAATACTTTCAGTCAGAGGAAGACTGAAAAGGAACCACAATGAAATGTTTGCAACAGATGGAGTATTTCTATAGTACTAGCCAACAGATGCAGCCAAAAGAGATTCCATCCACACCTTTTGATTCAATGCATTTTAAGTAAAAAGATGCATATGTCAACTTAGAAGCCTTAAATTCGCCTGCTGGATTCTGCATTTCTCTAGCATTTTACTTTAATTATTCTGGCTTTAGTACCTAAATTTTTCTTTTAAATAGATCCACAAGAATTTGCTAGTTTGAGGACAGGGTTTTTTTCCCTAAAGCAGTTATTATTTTGCATATTGGCCTGATAAGAACAGTAGGTCAACTTACGATAAAATGTGCATGAGTTTTCACTTGGGGCTGACCCCCATTTTTCACATCTAGTTCATAATTTTAATTTCTCTTGTTGTTGTTGTTGTTTGTTTGTTTTCTGGTGGAATTCCTCATGTTTTCCAGAAGGAGAAATTGAGCACACAGCAATAAAACACAAAACACCTTTTGCACATTGTTGGGAAAATGGAAGGTCTGCAGCTCAGCCTGGCTCCAGCTCTGGCCCTGCACCTGCTGTCATCTTGCAGGTGTTAACACAGGTGTCTCCAAAAGTCGGTCTGGGAGCTCAGAGCGGAGCAGCTGATGTACCCTGCAGGGACAGTGCAGCAGCAGAGGCCACCCCAGCCCCATGTCCCTCTCAGCTGGGTGATTATTCCATAATATCCAACAGCCAAGGGTCCAGCTGGCAGCCACCAGCTGTGATCCCTGTGGAAACACTCAACAGCTGCCAGGGCAGAGGGGAAAGCTCAGAATCAGAGGTTTTCACAGCCAGCCTGGTGTGCTCCTGTCTCAGCAGGACTCCAGAGAGCTGTTCCTGCTCTGGCACCCCATGCCCACGGGAGAAAAGCTGGTCTGTCCCCAGACACCAACAGCAAGAAAGGTTTCCTTCAAGGCACTCTGCCCATGCAAAACCAACGAGCTGAGAAACCTTCCCAAAAGGCTCCACAAGCCCCGTGTATTTGACTTTTCCCGATTTCCGTCAAAAGCTGAGCAGTCGGACCTGACAGCTGTCGGCTGATTTACGATGCGTGCGCTTCGGTCGGCTCAGCTGTGACACACAGCTCGGATGCAGCTGCCGGGGATTTTTTTTCCCCCCCTCCTTGAGTTTCCAGTGCTAGGAAGCAACACGTGGCTGTGTTTGGGCAGCTCTCCAGACAGTCTGGCCCTGGTGCTCTCTAGATTGAGGCTCTTCACGTGCTGTGGGATAGCAGCAGCCGGGACGCGGTGCAGCTGCTCCGTGGGCGCGGGGAGGGGGACAACAGCCCCCAGGCTTCACAGCTGGCGCAGCACTTCATAAGGAGGTGGTGGTGCTGTGGAACTGCCACAGACCCCAGGAAAGCCTCCCAAGCCTGGAGTCACGCTTACACGTGGGAGAAAAAATGTCTTCTCCTAGTCTGAGCCGAGTAAGTCTCGGGGCTCTCAGTAAAAAGCAGGGCTGCTAGCACCCTTAAGCCCTCATATATTCCATCTTTGTATCCTAAAGTGTGATCAACACTCCCTTACATTTTAAACACTGAAGAAAATAATGTCTAATCTGTTTTAAAGAGCTTCCAGTGATTAAGATTCCTTAATTGCTAGGCTATGCCCTGTCCAGTGCCTTACACCGGCTTTCTTTTTAAATAATTCTTTGATGTCTACGCAGCCATGTTCTGATGTCTTCCCAGACTACAACCTCTTTCCCACAGAACAACAGGAAAATTAGGTTATATTCTTGCTCTTTCCAGGTTCAAACACCACTCCCATGGCTTCTGGGTGGGTTTTATATACTGTAGCTGTACCTGTAATCATCCCTCCACTACGGTGCCCACTCCAAATTTCACATCAATTACCTCCAAGGTAATTTCCTTTGAGCCAGTTTAACCTATGAATTTTCCACTTGCTTTTGCCATCTTGTTTCCTACCCCAGAAGGAGTGAAGATAAATAGCCCCAAAACTAAGGCAACTCACCCTTTCCTAAGAGCTGGGTTTAAACACTTCGAACTAAACAGCAGCTCCTGGTGTATGAAAAATGCTGGAGATTCCCACGGGCAGTGGCTCTCTGAGGATTCCTCAATTCTTCCCCATCACAGCAAAAAGGAGAGGACAGAGGACACACTTGTGGTATTTTATTGACACCTGTGTAATTGTGAATCTCTCTTCCTGCAGATTGGTGGAAAATCAACTTTTGCAGCAAAGCAACAGCTCTCCATGGCCATAATCTTTTGCAACTCCAACTGCAAAGAGATTGTTGCCGAGAGCACCACTATTTGCCAGGATGTTTCCCAGTACAAACAGGCCCATGCCCAATGTCCTCAGGTGCTGCCACTATTTCTAGATTTTGCTTTTTCCCTATCCACAGGAGATTTTCTGATTTTTGGCTTTGGTACCAAGCAGCTTTGAAAAGCTGGAGTGTGCAAAACACTTCCTGAAGTGTGGAAGGCTGATGTGATGGCATGGAAATAACAGGGCTCAGGGAACCCTCGTGGAAGATGACATTTGAGCTAGAATTGTTAATGGCAATCTGACTTCATATCATCGTGTCCCACAGTGGTTCTGCAAAAATACTGTTTTCAGATCTGGAAAGGTCTTACTGTGTGGGGTTTTTTTGTTTTAAAGCTATGCCTGCACTATCCATAGAGCTGCTTTGCAGGTGTGTATTGCAGAGGGAAAAATAATTGATAAAGACAACAGCAGGTCTGGAGGTTATTTAATGAAAAATAGGTGATGTTTACAAACCCAAGGCCAACAGAAAGAAGAGCACAGGAGGAAGCTGCCAAAGTATGAAAGTAAGAAAGGCATTGCTAGTGCAAGTAAGTAGGCAACAGAAGGAAAATCATGTTCCACGTAGGCCACTTCAGGTGAACTGGGGTTTGCTGGGCTATGTCAGCTCGAATGGCACATCCTCAAGCTCCCTTGTGAGCTCGTCATCCAAAGCTTTCTAGTAGGAGAGAAAACCAAGAGGAATCAGGGACCACGAGACGGTTTCCACACACTTCTGGTAAACTAACACATCTGCAGTGCTCAAACCCTGGGAGGTTGTCAGCAGTGATGGATTAACCCCAGTGTTGAGCTGGATGGACTTGTCACTGCAAAGGGCAAACAGCCACAGGGAAACCTCCAAATGAAGGGCTGGACAAGCTCAGCTGCCTTCACTCTGTGTCCCAGTGTGATTTTGGACACCTCCCAGCTCACAGGTCTCCCCAGAGGTGAGCATTCTGACCAGAGAACAGCCTCAAGCTAGTAAGGGGAACTTACATTCCTGAATCAAAGACAAGTGGTGTACCAACCTGGGCAGTCTCACTTGAAAATGTGCAAAATGCTCTCACCTAGCTGTGATTTTTGATCACAGCTCTAAGGCTTACAACTTGTGCTTTATGAGCAAGCAGGCAGTAGCCCAAAGGAACAAAAACAGGTTTTATGGGGCTCAAATGTGGCCCAGCTCACTCAGGAAAGCTATGTATGAACTTCCCAAACAGCTTTATGGTGTTTGGTTCAACAGCCACACCTGCAGATTACACAATCATGGAGGAAAAGGGCACTACATTTTACAGGGGAAGGTCCTCACTGCAGTCTACAAGGCAGCTGTTGACTAAAATATGAGCCCTGGAGCCCTCTGAGAGTTCAGGACAAGCAAGGAAGCTCCTGAGACTTACACTGAGTGAATAAACATTCCTATAGGCAAAATTCATGGAGATATAATGACCTAATCTGCACTGGTATCACTGTGCCCAACTGCCTTTGCAGCTCGGACATCACTCCACCAGTCCCCCTGATCAGTATCTACAACTTCTCCCTTACCAGATTTCCCCATGAGAACATTACGACTACAGTCTGAGGTGGGTAAATCTGTAATCAATTAGCACATATAGCTCCTGGAAAGATAAGAAAAACTCTTACAAGTTCTTGTCTCGCTTCTTCAACCTTCACTCGTGCCAGGGGAATGCTCTAATGAGAGAAAACAGCATAAAAATCAGTATTTCATCAGGAAATAAGAGTCCTTGCACCTTTACAAGAGTCTAATGATGAGCCTCAGGTGAATTAATGGACAATTAATGCAGTTTTGTGTACGCACTTCACATGCAGAAGGTATTGCCATTAAAAGCCTAGTATCGGTTTGGTTTTGGCAATCACGTATTTTTTAAAAGTCTGGTATGGCTTAAAGTCTAAAAAAACCCTTCATTTTAAGCAATTCTCCAAATGTACACACCAAGGGACTTGATTATAAACATATTTGTGCAAGAATTTTCGAAAGCACAATAAGATTGCAAGGATAAACCTCCCTCCCCTCCTTCTGCCTGCACCAGAACTGAGGCATTGGGGCTCTCCATCTCCACTGGCAGCAAGGCTGGAGGGGGGAACTGGAGAACCTAATCCCATCTGAATGTCCTGTTCCACTTGAGGGAAGGAGGAAGCTGCCTCTTGGAGGAAGATGGGTTAAACAGAGCAGCAGTCCCACCTTTCTACTCACAGCCTTTTTTTTTTTTTTTTCCTAGGAGCAAGACATCAATGTTTGTATGAGGGAGATGAGAAATTTGCATTTTCAGAGCTGAGTATCCAGCACCCTCAAGAGAAAGCAAAGAAAGAGACAGAGCAGGCAGTTTAGGGGACAAAACCTACATTTGGCTATTTCTTCAGGACCCTTAAAATCCTGTTCAGAGCTCCAAACTCTGCACCATGTGCTGTGTCCACCATATCATCACAGCCTGATGAGAGTTACAGCTAATGCACTTGCAAATCTCAAGAAGTTGGTTAGTCCAGGAGATTCCTTTTCTTCCATATTTCTTTGTCCAGTTTCTAGGTAATTTACCTGAATACTAAATTACCCAGCAAACCTGTCTACTTTGTTAGAACAAAGTTTGCCTGACAAGCATACTTAATTTCTTGGCTTTGATTAATAAATAGAGATTAAGTCTTTGGTTTGCATCATTAACAAACCTGTAGCACATCTACCTGTCCACCAAAACCATCGCAACGATCTACTTTGCCTTCAGAAGTCCAGTAAAATTTATCTGATGGCAAATATAATAAAACAGTGGAATAAATAGTTACAGGAGGTAAATCATGGTAGCATGCCAGTTCCTTCTTCAATGGCTCAATTTCTTTCAGCAGAGCAGCCAGTTCCTGCAGAGAGAGCAAGGCAGATCATATTTTAGGGAATTATTTGTAGAATTGATGGAAATGAGTGAGATAGATCCACAGTTATCTACATTTCAGAACTTTAGAGCTTTCATCCTCGACAAAACATGTGGAAAACTGCAGTTTTGCAAATGCTGTAGCAAAAAGACTCTCCCTTATGCTTATTAAGGGGAAGTAATTTCTTTTTGTGTCTGAAAATTGAGTACCTTCCACAGCCCTTTCAAATAATGGAAGTTAAATAAAAAAGATAAAGTAATTTGTGCTGCCCATTTCACTGATGTCCTGGCAAAGCAGTTCTATAAATATCAGGGAGTCAAATCTTACCTTATGCTTGGGCTCTAGAAGATGACAAGCCTAGAAAATTTGTCTGTGGCTTTTCGGATGCAAAATTACAACAAAAATTAGTGCTGGTCAGTACCCTCCTGTAACACTGGGCAATGTGAGCACTGCCACCCAGTGCTGGTTGGAGAGAACCACAACACAGAAACCAGGAAACCCATTTTCAGTGTTCCACTCGAAAACATACAGGAGAACATAGCAAAAATAATGAGGAGAAAGACTGAGTTTCCCACTACAATAACAGCAAAAATTATGAAGATGTGATGAGTGCACAGCACAAAGCTGTAAGATCTGCAGTTACTAACTCAAGAAATGTACTTTTTCTTTAACGTATGTTCCACTGAAAAATGTTATATTTAAAGACAAAAGAAAAAAAAAAAAGCACACAGTGTTTCGGAATTCAGGTTTCATTTGACCTTATCCCCTTATTTTGAAGTGTTTGGAAGAGGTTTATTTCACACAAAGTAGAAAGAATCACATGGGTCATTCTATCAAGAAAGTGCAATACACAGGTAGCCTTGCAATGGGATACAGTCCACAGAATGTCCACTCTATTTATACATGGATCAGAAATAAAGGAGGCAGATCTGTTTTCAGTGGGAGGGAATTTATTCTGTGGAAATTCTCCAGCAGATGCCTCTAGGAGAGACAAACCCACCCAACAGACCCCAGTTCATGGGAATCCATCTACAGGGTTTTTATTCGTGCTTCCTTTGGCCATTAAGATTTTTTCAGGCAACCAAACAGCAAACTACAGTTCCTGAAAGCACCCAACTAGCAAGCCTGGCCTGTTCCCCTGTAGAAATAACCCTCTTGTACCCAAAAACTTACCTCAGATGATTTCATGAGTGCCTCATGCGTCAGGGACTGGTCCAACCCCACAGCAATAAGCTTATCCTGCAAAGAGGAGAGGGCACAGAATGCAACAAGGAGAAAGATTTCACCATTTCCTTCTGTTTCTGTCTAAACAGGCGAAGAAGAACACAGGTTATCCACAGCAGAAATGTACGCTATTTGAGCCACAGCTACAGCTGGTGCACAAAATGAGGTGCTGCTAAAATTTGTATTAATAACAGGTCTTTCCAGAAAAGCAGTGGGAGAAGGGCACATGGCAAGGCTGAAGAGAGGCTTCTCAGGAAAATGTCAATTGTAATACAACACTTTCCATCTTCTATTTGTCAAGGTATCAGACAGCATCCAAGCGTTAAATAAGGCATTTACATGTCCTTCATCATTTAGGGAAGGTGAAGGAGCAGGTACTACAACTTCTGCATTCTGCATTTAAGCATCCATTCTTTTCAAAAAATGGGTCATATTCATAATTTTTAGACACAATCTATCTCAGTGAATCAGCTGCTGTACTGGTAGCTATTTGTGTTCACTTGTGTGAGAGTAGCTCAATAATCACCAGGTAATTCCAGCTAACAATGTTTCTCAGGGAATGAGGAAAGAGCATTGTACTGATCACAAGATGTGCTGAGGAGAGATCAGCAGGGACAACTGAACCATACTTACGTGTTACCCTTTAGCTCCAGAGTCCCTGGAGTTTAGGAAGCTTATGGAATGTCTCTGTAACTACAAATCTGGGCTCAACCAACCATGGCTGTGGCATCCCGTCACAGTGTCTTGTAAGAAAATTCCTTCCACCTACCTCAGAATTCCTGATCCTTATTTTTAGATCTTCAGATTTATCTTTCAGGAACTTCAAGTTCTTGGATCGAATCTCAGCTTTGGCCTTTTCTGCTTCCTGAGATTCCTTTAATTTTTTAATATCCCTTAAAAAATAATGCAAAAAGAAAAAACTGTTACATTCAAAGATCTATCAGTATAGAAATACTGTCACTTAGCTAGGCTCAAGCTAAACCCTGCAATACAACCAACAAAAGAAGGAACAAAATGGAGAAAAACTCATATTTCCCTGTGAGATTTTCCAGTGGGAATATATACAGCTGTTACCTCCAGAACCCAACAGTCCAGGGAAAATAGTGGCAAAGTGGAAAGCCATATGCCTAAAAGCAAAGGGTAACAGTCTTGTGCATAATTCCCTAACTCACTTAGAGACCTGTTACACGAGCTGAACCTCAGATCAAGAGGAGGCAAACCTGCACAAAGCACATGGGAATCTCTTCTACAAGTCCAATTACCACTTTAAAAGACCAAAGAAAACACTCCACAAGTAGGTAGACTGGAAGGGATGTGTGGAGAGCATCTGGGCCAACCCCCACTCAAGGCTGGGGTTGACCCTGGTGTGCTTGGCAAAGCACTTCAGATCATATCCTCCAGGGAATGGACTTGACACTGATTTGTTTTAGAGTTATTACTATTATTATGTCTTCTACACACTGGTTAGGGGAACCTCTTACCTGGGAATGGTTTTTGTTTTGCCTCCCTCAGTCTGACTACAGGGCCCATGCTCAATGTGCTAAGAAAATCAGATTTGTCTTCAGCCTCAAACAAAAGCAACTGGTGGAAGATGCAAACTCATATCTGAAAACTGCTTGCAGACCACTTTTGCTTTAAAATAATGGGTTTGATGCTTTCCCAGATCTCTTTCCATTACTGAAAGTATCCATAATACATGGGTTTTGATAAATACTTCCAAATACTTTGGAGATGTGTCAAATCCCTGAAAATTCAGTTATCCTTTTTAGTAACCATAACCAATGTTGCCCAAGACAGAGATCACCAGCATTACTTTAATCTTAGCCTTTTTGTCATCTGTTACTCACTCCTCTAGCCGCTTTTCCAGCATCAGTGCTGCAGTTAGTTTTTTAGTGAGGGTGCTCAATTTCAGTTCCATTTCTTGGTTTTTTGATGTTGTTTCATACAGTTCTGAGGTCAAGCAATTGATGGCACTGTAGAAGCTGGTGAAGAGAGAATCAGTGGGAATGCTCACAAGTCAGCTCTTCTGAAAGTCAGAGTTATTGTTATTCTTTTCTCCACACTTTACACAAATGACTTAGTTTCCTTCTGATGTTATGGCAGGAGTAAATTAAAATAAGACACTAAAGCAATTTGCTTTCCATAACTAACACAGATTTCCACATGGAAGGGACAACAGTCCAGCAACCTGAGTAAGTGCACAACACCTGGCACTCTGGTGAATAAAACCACTGGGTTTGAAACCACCGTGTGCTCCACTCCTGGCTTGCCTCACTGCCTTTGAGAGAAACTGTGCTGAGTCCCTGAAAATGCATGGTCACAAAATGTGCCCAGCAGCATCTGAGTCTCTTCCTCTTTCCAAGTGGCCCAAAGTTCTTCCCCCGTCCAGCTTATGAAGAGAGCTGTAAGAGCCAAGATCCTAAACAGCAAATAAAAATTTGATTCCAAGGCAGATTTTGCCCCTTCTTTACTGAAAGTGCTGCAGGGTGATGCTCGGGAGAGAGGCCCAGGGAGACCAGACTAACAGATGCCATTTCTCCATGGCAGAGGGCATCTCCTCGCCTGAACTGGGGCCAGATGAGACAGACAGGAATGAGGAGCTGAGACTGGAAGCTGAGTCACAGTTTCCCACTGTGAACACTGCTGTAGCTTGGGATACCTGGCACAACAGTACAACTGGCAGCAGCCTGCAGCCACTGACAACAAAAGCATGAGAAAAATGAGGGATTTAACTCCATCCCAGGCCTTTCTCAGGCTTGAGAGCCTTCCTGTGCTGGGATAACCTAGAGTTAGTGCCTCGTGCTTAGTTCCCACACACTACAAAGCTGCCCAAAGGATGAAAAATAAGCCTGACAAATAAGATTCCTAGTGCCAAAGTCAAGTTGGAAGCTGTTGATGTGAGAAAAGAGAGGAAAACAGCACAGACCATCACCATGAATGCAGAGTATGAATAATTACCTGCCAAGAGATGTGTTGTCCACTTCGAGTGCCATTGCACTCTCTACCAGGTCAGTGATGTCTGAGGTGGCTTCTCTGGACAGAATGAGTTCGCAAAGACCCATGCTTTCTTCAAGAATATCCTGCCAGTACTCAGCTGAAAAAATATATAAACTCAGAAAAGTGATTTTTTTTAGTATTACTGTCCTTTCATGGAACTCTCCAAAGCTAGAACCCAATCCTGCACTGGGAACCTGGATACCTGCCTGTTGTTAGGGGAAAAAGTCACTTTTAGAAAAGTCTTAAACATGCCACATCTCCATTTGTCAAACAAATTCAATGTGTAAAGGGAGAAAGCACTGCTCCACTCCTTTCCTGACCAGTCTGTCTGACATCAGACAAACAAGAACTTACCCTTGCGCTACAGCAATGAGCACATGCAGGTCATCTCCCCACAAAGCTCAGCTTGAGCCTTGTTCATGGCAGACCCAGGAAGTCTGTGTCCATCATTTTTGTTTGGTGGCAAGACACTTGAAAGAATAAAAACCAAACACATTTTCTTACAAAAATATCTTAATGTGTACTATGCCAGCCTTTGCACAGAAAAGCAAAATTCCTTCCTGAGAAAAGCCACTGAAGGGACAGTTCTTTCTTACGTGTGTTAAAAACATCCTAAGGTCCCCTGAACCACTCACTTGCTCAAAAAACCCCAAACACATTATAAAATAGTCATTCTAGGCAACTTCTGCACAACTTAATCACCTCAATGTTGTTTCAGGTTCCTCCAGGGCTTTCCTTAACAGTGGCTTAGCACCAGCTCAGACTCTTGAATGAGCTGCAGGGACACTTCCCTCTCTATCCAGGCAATATTTTCATGCTGTGCTATCCAGCCCAGCAGAAAAGGAGGTTTTGGCAACTAACCTGCTTGTCCACATTTATGGCCTGCTCAAGATGGCTTAAAAAATTGCCCTTGACCAACCTTATGTCACTGTAAATTTACCTGCAAGGATGGTGTGGGATACAGCGTAATAAAAAGTGCACCAGAAAAAAAGCTGAGTCTGTTTCAATTGCATATATTTATATATATTCCTAAGTTTTCAACAAATACAATCTTCAGGATCACTCAGAAAAGCCTGACTTGGATGGAAATGAGAAGTGAAGCTTCAAACTCACCTTCTTCTTCATACTTGGTTGCCTGGTCTTTCATGTTCTCTATCACCAATGAAATATCCTTGTCTCTCTCTTCATTGCACTCCATAACTTCATGCAAAATATCCACTGTCCTTTCATTCACCTCATACTCTGGAACAGGCCCATCCCCATATATTTTCTTTAGCCATAACGTCACCTGCCAGAGAAGGGAGACAAAAGAGCAAGGAATCATGTGAAATGACAGCAAATAGCTGATAGATGTGAAAAATGTAACCCACTGCAAACTGCATTCCTGAAGAGTAGCTCCTACATCAGTCCAGGTGGCATGGGTGGGAAAAGCGGAGACAAATTCCTTTCTCTCTTCTTTAAACACCCTCTGTTGTCTGGAAAACTATATTATATTCCTTTTAATCTCCCTCATTTCTCTGGACACCTGCTTATCTCCATGGGATAAAATTTTATCTTTTTATTCATGTGACCTGTTGGCTACAGGCACAGTAACGACCCAAGAGATGTTAAAAGGGTGTTTGGAAAACTGCTAAACACTGTGTTAAAACCTGTGGGATAAAAATGCCCAAATCATCACTGGGAACAGTCTCTGCAGGAGAGTGGGAGAGTCACCACAATGTGCAGGCACAAGCCCTGCAAGGTATTTGCACCATTGGAAACAAGGTCAGAAGTAAGAGAACAGTAAGACAAAGTGCCGTCAGGTAGGGCTGTAGTTATGGAATCACGAATTGTTTGGGTTGGAAAAGCCCTCTAGGACCACCAAGTTCAACCATTCCTCCAGCACTGCCCTGGCCACCACTAATCCACCTCCCCGGGTGCCACATCCATATGGCTTTAAAATTCCTCCAGGGATGGGGACCCCACCACCACCCTGCGCAGCTGTGCTAGGCCTGGATAACCCTTTCACTGAAAAAATTTTCCCCAATATCCAACCTAATTAAATTAAAAAGTTTAGATTATGGCCAGTAATAACTGGACGTGGAAGTTCTGCACCGCATAAGGCACATAAATTCTTGCATACGGCTGCCTAACAAACCTGGCGGAGAATGGACGCAGCCGTATAACTTTAGTATTTTTTTTTCCTAGCACCTCCTTCTTCATCCTACTGCC
>VZTR01030798.1:65114-82614 GCA_013400775.1 Chaetops frenatus
CGGAGCCGGCGGGGCCGGGGGGACGCGGCGCCGCCGCCATCTTGGGGGCCGCGGTGACATTGAGGGTGTGAGGGGGTGACATCGGAGTGCGGGGAGGGAAGCACGGGGTTTACTCTTGGCGCTGTGTGACAGACTCCGCCGAGGAGCGGAGCGTCCTTGCCCGGGCTCGGAGTAGTGGCTGAAAGCTGCCAGGGCAAGGTGAAGGTTGTGGGTGTGAGGTGCGTGGGGGTGGAGGGCTTTATCCCGTGTTTGTGAGGAAACGGAGGATGGGAAGAGCCTTGAGGAACCAATCCTGCCCGTGTTTCCAGTGAATATGAACGAGGGAGAGGCCTCGGGTGCAGGGCATTAAGTGGAATCAGCGTGGCTGCATGGTGCTGCAGTAGGAGCCTTGCTTAAGGTGCAAAAGCATGATCTTAAAATGCACGCATTATTACAGATTTTTTCTTCTTTAATGTTTAAAATTGACAATGAGAAGAGTTTCTTTGCAGGAAGGGTGATGAGACATTGAAAGGGGCTGCCCAGGGGGTTGGTGGAGTTACCAGCCTTACAAGTGTTTATAATAAGTGCACTTAGTGCCATGATGTAGCTGGCAAGATGGGTGTTTGGTCACAGGTTGGGTTCAATGATCTCAGAGCTCTTTTCTAAAATAATTGTGATTCTGAGTTTTTATTGTTATAGTGCTTTGTCGGTTTTTTTTCTGTGTTTGTTAACAATACCAAAACCATTGCAGTTATATTTGTTTTAGAAGACACAGCCTTACTTCTCCCTGTGCAGAACCCTGAGTGGTGCAATGATTTTTGTATGCCCCAAGGTTCTGATATTCAGCACAGAAATGCTAAATGCGAGGAGGTTTCTCTTTGGGAGCTGCTGCAGCGCTTGGTGGTGACATCAGTGCACTGCAGAAAAATGCAGTGAGGGATTCGGAGCAATCTCCTTCATTTATCTGTCCTTTCTTAGTGTTGCTGGACTTGGTTCTAGAACTCCATAGCTGTGAATGGGGTCCTGTGGAGCTTAACTCAAAGCTGAGATGCATGATAAGCAGCTCAAGATCAAAGATGTGTTAATCTCTCAGCATTTTTTTTTCATGATTGAGGAAATCTCACTGTTACTGAAACAATTGCTTATTTTAGATTTCCAGAAACACCCTCGGTGCAGCATTTGTTGCTACAAGAAACCTCCATGCCTCCAAACCAAGCTTTCAGAAAACGGGTGAGTCTGTGAGAGGTCTTGAGTGTGGTTTAAGAGTTTGGTCTGTTGTACAAAAAGGAACTTGATTACAGTGAGTGTTAGTTGACAGCACTTCAGGACATTTGTGTTCTGAGGGTATTTAAGTGAACTGTTGGTGGGTCACATCCAGTAAAATGCACTTTAATAACCTGACAATGCCCCCAGAGCAGGGAGTGGCCATGAGCTGGCTTGCATAGCTGGCCTGCTTCACTAGGATTCCAGTCACCTGCAGCATTATTAGAAAACTATTTGAAAAAAAACTGCCCCAGATTGGAGTTGCCTGTAACAGAATGAAGGAGTGGATAACCTCCCCAGGCCTGCTTGAGTTTGACCTTATGTCCTTGAGCACAACTTTTTTTTGCTGCTAGCAGTCTGGTGCTTAGAGAAGACAGCTGCACTGCGTAGCAATGTGTTTGGCAGTGCTTCCACGTGCATTTTTTTGAAGTGGCTTAAAGTGATTAAGGGCATTACTAGGAAACAAGTTTTATACTGTTATTCACTGTTACTTAGCTGAGGAGGTAGTAAGCTGTTAGAAATCAAATTGAAGAAGTATAGAGAATATATTTTTATATCTTATACCAAACAACTTGCTCCTGAAACTTAATGAAGTTCCTTTATATAGGTGTGGATCTTGGATTACAAATCATTTGGCAGGGTGTTGTGATGCATCCAAAGCTAAGTAACTGCTCTGCAAGGAAGCCTGTTCTGCCTGGTCTAAGGCTGATTAATTAACCTAATCGCTTATGAGAGAGAGAGAGAGAGAGAGTATAGGGCATAATTAGGAAAGTGAATAACTACACAGCCGGGCCTATTTTGGCTGCAGCTCGCTGGTAGCGATGAGTTTAAGTTGCTTCTATTAGCTGGAAATACAGAGGCTGGTGTTTATCTTATCCTAAGTAAATGTGTTGCCAGCTAGGCTTCGCGGCACAGCTGAGAAAGGGCACCTTGTGAATTCGAGGCAAGCTTACTGAGTGCATATTGTACCTTTGATGTGCTAATCTGATCTGAAACATGTCTCTCCAGGTACTGCGGAGGTGTCCTCTATTCTCGAGGAGCGCATCCTGGGAGCTGACACCTCGGCTGAGCTGGAGGAGACAGGCCGCGTGCTCTCGATTGGTGATGGTATTGCCCGTGTGTATGGCCTGAGAAATGTCCAGGCAGAAGAGATGGTTGAGTTCTCTTCTGGGCTCAAGGTAAGCTGTCACTAAAAGGAGTTCCTTTAGCACAGAGACACTGAAAAGACAGTTTTTAAAGAAGACCCTGAGATTATGCTGGGAGGTACTACTATGAACGTTGCTTTAGCTTCATTGCAACTTCAATACTTAGTAACTGGTGATTTTTTTTTTTTTCCCAATTTGTAACACTTTGCTTTCAGTGTCAGCATCTGATTCTCAGCCAACGTTTCAGCTTTGTCTTCATTTAGAAAGCAAAAGGACTAACCTGGCACTTCCTTTTTTTTTTTTTTGGTTTCAGGGTGTCTTTTCTGTTTGCCAGTTAATAATGACCTCTCTGCTTCAATACAGTATGCAGCTTGCTGGCTTCTTGTAGTCCTAACAGTGGGTTAGAGTTAAAAACCTGTTTCAAGAGTACTACAGCTCTTTAAGCGTTTTTAGTGACCCATCTCACCAGAAGAAGCTCGTGCTTTTCTCTTGTTCATCTTCTAGCCAAGAGAGTAATGTACTTCAACTTTGCTTACCCTTTCTGTTCTTTTTAGAGAAACAAGTGACTTGAGTGCTAGGCTGCTGAGGTATACTTACTTGGTAAGTTGAAAGCTTAGGCAGGTTCTCTAGTCCATGTGGAAGGAAATAGATACTTTGTACGTAAAAGCAGAACCTTGACTATTGTTACAAATAAGGTCGAGGTAGATCATGTAGGATTTTGTATATGCTACAATAATCATAATAATCATGTCAATATTAAAAGTTTTTACGCGTGTCAGTATGGGTTTTTTCAGGGTGATGTGATCTCTGTTCCAGGGTATGTCCTTGAATTTGGAGCCTGACAACGTTGGTGTTGTCGTGTTTGGTAACGACAGACTGATCAAGGAGGGGGATGTTGTGAAGAGGACTGGTGCCATTGTGGATGTTCCAGTGGGGGAGGAGCTGCTGGGCCGAGTTGTAGATGCCCTGGGCAATCCAATTGATGGGAAGGTAAGTGTCGTTCAGTGCTAACTACCTCTGCTTCTGTCTGCGTGATACAGACCTCAGCAGTTTTTTCCTCTCTTTTAAGGGTGCTATTGCATCTAAGACACGTAGGAGAGTTGGCTTAAAGGCCCCTGGGATCATTCCCAGAATCTCTGTACGTGAACCTATGCAGACTGGGATTAAGGCTGTAGACAGCTTGGTGCCCATTGGTCGTGGCCAGCGTGAGCTGATCATTGGTGACAGGCAGACCGGGTAAGTTAAATACTCAAGCCTAAAATATTCCTTAAACAGAGACTCATGTACAGAGCTGGACACAGGTTGGGGTAGGGGCTGGGAGAACCTTGGGCTGCTGAAGTTACCAGCCTCTCTGTTCCACAGGAAAACTTCAATTGCAATTGACACGATAATCAACCAGAAACGATTCAATGATGGCACGGATGAGAAGAAGAAGCTATACTGTATCTATGTTGCAATTGGCCAGAAGAGATCTACTGTTGCCCAGCTGGTGAAGAGGCTCACTGATGCAGGTACGGATTTTTGGAGATGGTTGAGGCTGGCAGCTAATGTCATCCTGTTCTCATTGTAATGCTGAGTACTGCTGTGACCTCTTGTGGCTGCAAGTGTAGACAGAATTCACATTAAAGAAATGAATGATTTAGTCTGTGAACAAGAAATCTCTATAGGTATCTGGGAGAAAAAACCTCGTTGTTGCTGTATCACAATTAGGAAGGCTCTTTTGAGGTCCCCAAACTGCTGAATTGCTCCTGGAAAAGTCACCCTGTGGTGTTAGGTTTTTTTTCAGCAGAGTTGAAAGCTTCATCTTGGCAGTCAGGCAGGCCTGGTGACAAGCTGCGGCCTTCAAGTTGTCATGGGCTTGGCATTTGTTCCATGTGCCAGTCAGTTCTGAATGGCAGCTCCAAATTAGGTGAAGAGCTTTCACTGCCCAAACAAGGCATTAAATGATAGCATCTCTCCAGAGTCAATGATTTCCATGACCAAGGCTGCACATGTAACAGAGCTCGCAGGAGATCAGGCACTTTGACCTCTTGCCTGCTGGTTCTGGCATCTATCACAGAAAACCCCCCATTTTAAGGACAGTAATTTGTTTGAGACTGTGTAGCAAAGGGTTGCACTGTCTTGCAGCAGCCAGGAAGCCATGGGCTTTCAGTGTGAGTTGTTTCTAGAACAACTGTTTGTCTTAGTTTTAAGTGTTGTTTTAAATGGGAAAGGACTTTGTAAGTGTTAGATGTTAGCTGCCACAAACTTGCTCTTGAATCAGGAATTCCTGAGTCAGTTTTGCTAGCATATGTGTTCAGCTGGTATGCTGGGCTTTCCAGCATAGTAGCAGTGTAGTGAGACTGCTTGGACTTGCTTTCAGCACTCGTACTTGACACGCTTGTTGTGTTTGCTGATTTTGGGCTTGATGGCGTAATGCACTCAGAGGTGTCTCCAATCCTTTTCAGATGCCATGAAGTACACTATTGTGGTATCTGCTACAGCATCTGATGCAGCACCCCTTCAGTATCTGGCTCCCTATTCAGGCTGCTCCATGGGGGAGTACTTCAGAGACAACGGGAAGCACGCACTGATCATCTATGATGACTTGTCCAAACAGGTCAGGAAACACTGGTTTTAGACCTTGTGGTGTGGCATTGGTGTTTGTAGCTGTAAGATCACCTCAGGTTTAGAAATCTCAAATGTTCTGTGAGGTTCTGAGCTCTGAAGGCTGTCTTTGCTCCACACAGGCTGTTGCCTACCGTCAGATGTCTCTGCTGCTGCGCCGCCCCCCTGGCCGTGAGGCCTACCCGGGTGATGTGTTCTACCTGCACTCTCGGCTGCTGGAGAGGGCAGCCAAAATGAACGACTCCTTCGGGGGTGGCTCCCTGACCGCCTTGCCTGTCATCGAGACTCAGGCTGGGGACGTGTCTGCTTACATTCCAACCAATGTCATCTCCATCACCGATGGACAGGTAAGGCTTCCTCACAGCGCAGCATCTCCGTGGAACTTGGTGGCCAGTCTCTGAGGGGGCCTCCAGGCTTCTGAACAAGATAATGATACAATTCTGTCCTGCAGATTTTCTTGGAAACCGAGTTGTTCTACAAAGGTATCCGTCCTGCCATCAACGTTGGTCTGTCTGTGTCCCGTGTGGGTTCTGCTGCTCAGACCAGGGCTATGAAACAGGTAATTGTGAAACCGCTGTTCTTCCTCATGCTAGAGATGAGTGGTGTGTAGGCCTTCCAAGCCATTTCACTCTGATGCACTGTAAACAAAGGGAATAAAGCTTTGGATTTCATAGTGTTACGAAATTACAAAAGAACAAACTTTAGAGAGCTCTTTAATACTTCTGTTTCCTGCTGATAAAGGCATGGGAGAAAGGGAAATAGTATCTGCATAAAGATGTAGGCTTAAGTTTTGATATGTTGAACTGGGTAGTGATCACTTAAGAGAGTGCTCTCCTAACCACAGGATTTTAGTCCAGATACAGAATTAGAGAGATTTAATATCAACAGTTGCTGTTTTAGGGAGAAACAGCAACTGTTAAATGCTGCATGTAAAACAGCAACTGTTTTATGCAGCAACATAAGAGCTTATGTTAAAGGGTGGGATTTTTAGTAATGTTCATAATCATCTGTCAGTTTTTAGATTTTGTCTGGAATGAAAGGCAAAGCTGACTCATGACAACTGTCAGCTGCCAGATAACTGTCAGACTCCTAGGCATGCTTTGAGTGGCTCTGCCTTGTACCCTGCAGGTGGCCGGTACCATGAAGCTGGAGCTGGCCCAGTACCGGGAGGTTGCTGCCTTTGCCCAGTTCGGCTCTGACCTGGACGCTGCCACACAGCAGCTGCTGAACCGCGGTGTGCGCCTGACGGAGCTGCTCAAGCAGGGCCAGTACGGTGAGTGCCCTGGGCTTGGCAGGTCTGGGTGCCCATTAGCGCCTTGTGCTAACGAGGTTGGGCTTGGTTGGCATTTACTGTGTCTGTTCTCTGCACATGGTAAATGCAGATTTGCCTGAACCAAGCTGGCCATGTGTGCTTGGTCTTCCAAGGACTCTGTAGTCTCTTGTGTCCTGATGGGAGGGTTCCAGTGGTGTGAGTGTTGTCTTTCCCTGCAGTTCCCATGGCTATTGAGGAGCAGGTAGCAGTCATCTATGCTGGTGTAAGAGGTCACTTGGACAAGCTGGAACCCAGCAAGATTACAAAATTCGAGAGTGCTTTCCTAGCTCATGTACTGAGCCAGCACCAGGACCTCCTCTCCACAATCAGGTATGGTGGTTTACTTTGCTTTATCTTAAGTGTGTTGATGTCTGCAGTGCAGATAATGCTCATCAAACTGTTAATTCAGTGTATCACAGACCGTCAGGCCTCAGCTGTCTGTATCAAAACTGGGAGTTGAATCAGCCTTCCTACCAGCCACCTTCCTCAGCTTCAGATCTTAGGAAATGCAGCTGATGCTTAAAGTGAACCTTCTTACAAGGTGTCTCATCTAACCTGTTCCTGAAATCCCTAGATTGAGTCAGTTCCCATATTTTGGACAGCTTTAAGCTGTTGGAGTGCTGTGGGTTAAGTGCTGCTGAGTGAACTGTTGGGGATTGAGTATTTCCATAGTCCTGTCCTGGAAACTGGTCCTGGCTTTTTTTGTCATGAGGAAAATCATATGCCTTCTGTCCCTGGGTCACAGCTCTGTAGGTGGGGCCTTGTTGGAATATACATGGCTGTTCTGAAAGAATTTGTGGGCAAACTTCAGTTCTTAAACAGGACTCGCTTTTTTAGGAGAAGGGATGTTCTATCAGTGGGACAGCCTCATGCACCAAACAAATGTGTTCATTTATCTACTGAATTTGTTAGAAATGGGGAGGTTTGTTGTAGAGCTTCTGTGTTTGTCTCCAGGTTGATCCTGTTTTGATTGCTATGTCAGAATTTAACGGAATTTTTCCCACAGGACCGAAGGGAAGATCTCTGACCAGACAGAAGCGAAGTTGAAGGAAATAGTCACAAATTTCTTGGCTACTTTTGAGGCATAAATTCTTAAAACTGTCAAACATACCAGGTTGTTGTGACCCAGTGTTCCAGCTCCGTCAAAGACGAAAGCATGTGCGACTTGAATGTACAGATCTCGGTGAGAATAAAGGTTCCCATGTAAAAAGGCTCTGTTCTGAATGTAAACATACCGTGTTGTGAATTATTGCCTTTTGTCTGTACTTCTGGCTTTCTCTTGCGCCTGTAGAACCACAGAGCTGAACTCCCCTGGACATAGCCCTGCTAGAGGAACTCCAGAAGTTAGGGTTATCTCTAACAGTTGAGAGAGCAAACTCCCCTGACACGAACCAGGAAAGTGACAGAGCTGAGGGACCTTTTCAGGATTCATCGTTTGTCCCAAGGAGCTTATCCTGCAGAAAGGATAAAGTGCAGCTGGGGAGGCAGCTTGTGCTGTCTTGTCATGGGGATAACGCACTGGACTTCACAGGAATCTTTTAACTGCCTGACGCTGTGACAGAGCATTTCTTGGAATTGCTCTCTGACCCATCCTGGTGTCTGAACTTAGGAGTAATGGTCCTTGGGTCTCAGGACAACTGCAGGTGTAGCTGTCACAGTAATAAGAGCTAGAGATTTAAATCCTAGATTCCCAGAATGATTTTGAAGAGGACCTTGAAGATCATCTCATTCCACCCTCCTGTCATGGGCACCGACACCTTCCACTATTGCAGGTTGTTCCAAGCCCTGTCTAGCCTGGCCTTGAACACTTCAGGGATGGGGCAGCCACAGGTTCTCTGCAAAACCTGTGCCAGGGCCTCCCCACCCTCATAGACAAGAATTTCTTTCAAATACCCTATCTAACTTTGGCCTTTGTCACTATTAAGCCATTGCTCCTTGTCGCTCTAGGCCCACGTAAGTAGTCTCTCTCCATTTTGTCAGCTCCCTTCGGGTACTGGAAGTCTGCAATTAGGCCACCCCCAAGCTGCGTCTTCTGCAGCCTGAACAATTCCAATTCTCTCAGCAGAGCTGCCCCATCCCTCTGATCATCTTGGTGTCTCCTTTGGGTTCACTCAGCTCCAGGTCCTTGTGCTGTTGGAGCCCAGGGCTGGAGGCAGCTCTACAGGTCGGGTCTCACCTAAGCAGGGCAGAGGAGCAGAATCCCCCCTGCCCTGCTGCCCACACTGGGGGATCAGCCCAGAGCACAGAGTGTTTAAGGGCTGGGGCAGGACTGCTCTTGATGTGTGCACTGTCCCCAGTTAACTTCCTGGACAGGAGTGTCCTGCCTCCCAGTCCAGCACCTGTGGAGTTACAGGCACCTGGAAATATTCTCATGCAGTTCAGGTTCACAAGACTCTTGTTAATGGCCTGAGCTCTGCAGTAGTGGGCAAAAATAAACACACACTTGCAGTCCAGACATGTCAGATCCCTTTCTGGAAACAGTGCTGTGCTCCAGGAAGAGAGACTCCTCCGCAGATCTTTGGTCTTCACCATGGTGTTTCTTTTTCCCCACAGCCCCAGAAGAGGTGGCTGGAGGGCCTTACAGGTGTGAGGGACATTTCCACTCTGACCTGCCCAACATCACTTGATCCTTCCAGGACAGCTTATACAGCTTGTGACTCTGTTTCTGCCCCGTGACTAAACCTTGGTTACTACTTGATGTTGCTGTGCCATGTTTTACTTATATGCTGCTGTAATTGGAAAGCCCTGAGCTCAGAGGTGTCTTAGTCCAAAACTGCACAGAGATACATTTTTTTCTAGTAAGATAAGATAAATATTCCAAGGTTCTGGTTTCTGCCCTCTTGCTGCTATGATGCAGAAAAGTGGTAACTTCCTCATGGAAGCACCATGTGGTGAATGCATCCAGTGTAGTCAGAGTAAAGGTCAGTGGATGAAGGTTTTGGAGGATGGGTCACAGGTTCCAAGTGGTGCCATGGGCTCCCTGCCCAAGGCCTGGGGCTCGGAAGCTGGGAAATGGCGAGTGGATCCTGGAATCACAGTGGTTTGGTTTGAAAGGGACCTTAAAGCTCACCCAGTGCCACCCCCTGCCATGGGCAGGACACTTTCCACTATCCCAAGTTACTTCAAGCCCCATCCAGCCTGGCCTTGGACACTCTGTGCAACCTGTGCCAGAGCCTCAGTGCCTTACCGGGAAGAGTCTCTTCCCAATATCCCATCTAGCCCTGCCCTCTGTCAGTGGGAAGCCATTCCCCCTTATTCCGTTACTGTGACCCCGTGTCCGAAGTCCCTCTTCAGCTCCTTAGAGCCCACCGAGGTGCTTGACAGCGTGGATTCGTGGTGAGGGTTTGTGCTCTTTTATGTCAAGAAGACTGACTGCACAGGGTTGGTCTGCCTAAATCAGCCTCAGGTTACAATTGAGCAGACTTATTTCAGTAAGTGGAAAAATGCCTTTTTCAATGCGTTTTTTTTACATTGGTGAAGCGTTTTAGCTGTTCTGTGTTCAAGCAGAGGCAGCAATTAAGCGTGGTACGTGTGACTGAGGCATTTCGGCACGTATTGTCTGATTCTGCTTTCATATTTACTAAGTATTGCTCAAAGGTCCTTCACGGAGTGACTTGTGTCAGGCAATGGGCCCTGATAAACTGTGGGTGACACGGAATGTGTTGTGAAGGAGGGTTGTGCGTGTTCAGGAGCGGCTGGAGTGTCTCAGTGAAAAGGATCGGTCCAGAGGGGACCCTAGCTCTGCACAACTCCCTGACAGGAGAGGGCAGCCAGAGGACAGTCGGGCTCTGCTCCGAGGGTACGAGGAACAGGACAGGAAACAGCCTGCAGCTGTGCCAGGATAGGTTTAGATTGGATATTAGGAAAATTTCTTGACCTAGACGGTTTTCCTGCCCTGGCACAGGCTTCTCAGGGCAGTGGTGAAGTCCTCATCCTTGGATTAGAAAGTCTTTGGATATGGATGTATGGGACATGGGTTAATGGTGGGCTTGGCAGTGCTGGGTGAATGGTTGGACTCGATGACCTTGGAGGGCTTTTGCAACCTAAGCAATTCTATGATTCCATGAAACCTTCCCTCGACACTCCTGCGCTTCGAGCCGGGCGGGCAGGGCACTGCAGGTGGCGTGGGCACGGCTGTGCAGCCACTGGCCGAGTTGCTCCCGCTCCGCTCCGGCTTTCCTTGGGGAAGCCGCGCGGGCCAGCGGGATCGGCCGCCACGGACGGGTTTGTCCCCCGGGGCGCTGGTGCCGAGCCTCCCTTCCCCGCCGGTGCCACCCGCCTGCCGCAGCACGTCCCGCTCCCGGAGCCGCGGGCGTCCTGGGGCGGGAGCACCCGTGCGTGGGAGGAGACTCCGCGGGGCGGACCAGGCAGGGCAGGGCAGGGCAGGGAGCGGCGGAGCGCGGCGGCGGCGGCGGCAGGATGCGGGAGGCGCGGTTCAGGGACCACTTCTGGGTGAGTGGGAGCACTGCGGGACCGGGGCAGCGGGGGCAGAGCCAGCTGGAGTCGGGGGGGAGGCACAGCTGGAGGTGGAGGGATCACTGCTCTCTGGTTAGAGTTGGCACCAGAGCCAACGATCATGGTCGTGGGGTGACTTTGCTGAATGCTCTGGGTCGATAAAACACTGGCACAGGTTGCTCAGAGAAGCTGTGGCTGCCCCATCCCTGGAAGTGTCCAAGGCCCGGTTGGACTGGCCTTGGAGCAACCTGGTCTAGTAGAAGGTGTCCCTACCCATGGCAGGGGGTGGAATGAAATGGGCTTCAAGGTCCCTTCCAACCCAAACCATTCAGGGATTCTGTGATCCCCAGCAGGCACTGCCCACCATGCATGTCTTGAGAGTTGTGGCTTTACAACCTGCTCCATGCAGGCAGAATAATCCCAGTAAGTGGCTGCTGCCTTGCTGGAGGAAGTCAGTGCCAGGTTGAAGGGTTTGGTAACGTTAGTTGGCCATTGGTGAACTACTTGAAGACACCATGGCCAAAACTGTTCTCTTGATGTGGAGCTAGTCCCAGACTAGGAGCAAGTCACTCAGTGTGGTGCAGCTGCCAGCTGCTAAGCCATGGAGGAAAACCCACAGTTTGGGGAAAACCACAATTTATTATTTTCTGACTGGATCATGCTTTTAAAAAAGAAGTGCAGGAAACCCACATATCTGCTGCAAAGCTTCAGCTCTGTGGCTACTCAGTTCCTCTTGTGGTGGACCTTTGTTCCAGGTATTGGCAACCAGGAAGTAAATTGCCAAATTTGGTCTTTTGGGGCTTAAAATCTTCACCTGTGAATGGTGCTTGGGGTTTCCCAGATGTTGCCTGGAAGCAGCTCCCATCTTGTAGGATGTGAGAGAGAATCACAGGCCCCAGGAAGAGCTGGCACCGGGTTTGGGGCTCCTGAGTGTTGAGGAGTAAGTGCAGAGCACCAGGCTCACCCAGCATCATTAGCGAGCTGATTGGCATAGCGTTGTCAAATACGTAAACCCCACACGGGTATCAAACCTGTCGTGGAGAATAAATCCAGCTTTGCATCTGGCAGCTGACTCCCAGCTGCTTGTTACACTGAAGTTTTCCACGGTGCTCCCTTTGCTTTACAAACATGCAGAGGGGAAGTTTTGAGGGTGGTGGCGGTACCCCCCAGGCTTGGGGAATAACTGTGATGCCAGGAAGGCTGAGTAGACAGGGTTTGTGGTGCCTCAGTGGCACATCGGATTGAAGAAGAGCTTTCTCATCGCAGGGCTGACTTTGGCTATTTCTGCCCAGTTTGTTCCTCTCCAGCAGTGGTGTGGTGCTTTTTGAAGGAGGATCCTGGAGGAGGGGGCTCTGTGGGAGAAAACATCAGGACAGGAGCAGCCTCCAGCTCTCAAGACAAGGAGAAATCTGGTGTGTTGCATGGGGCACTCACTCCTGCTTCACCCCTTTTACTGCAAACATGGCCGTTTCCTGAATAATCCCTGGTTCTTGCTAAGCCCCAAACCACTGCCAGGGATTTTTCCTGGGTTTTGTCCTTCCTGAAGCCTATGTGCTCCAAGCCCCTTGACCAAGGAAACGTGCCTGGGGGAGGCAGCTGGGGTGGAGGTTGGACAGGAACGTGATGGTTGTGACTCAGTGGAGAGACTGAGGCCCTTCTGCGGTCGTTGGGCCCATGGAAAAGGCAGGTACCACCCCAAGCAGCTGCCACACCACGTACTGGTGACTGTGCATCAGCTGTGAGGGCTGGGGAGGAGGGGGGGAAATGGGGTAGGAAATAAAAAAACAAATCAAGATGAGGTGTGGAGGGCTGCACATCCAGCTTCCACCTGCTGCTGAGTGATGTGAGTGGGCGCTCACTTCCTCCTGCCATTTTCCTCTTAGATTGCTTTGCGTAAGGCAAAAATAGAAGGAGAAGTCTTCGCTGAAGCAAGTAATTTCTTAGAATCATAGAAGCATAGAGCAGTTTGGGTTGGGAAAGACCTTACCAACCACCACCCTGCTATGGTCAGGGACACCTTCCACTAGACCAGGTTGCTTTAAGTCCTGTCCAGCCTGGCCTGGAACACTTCCAGGGATGGCACAGCCACAGCTTGTGTGGGTAATGTGTGCCAGTGTTTTAATATCCTCGTCATAAACAATCCAAGCAATTCCTTCCTTATATTTAATATCAATCTCCTGTCTTTTAGTTTAAAACCATCATTCCTTGTCCTATCATCACAAAGAGCTTGGTGAGGCATAACTTTAATCTTCTATTAGTTCTTCACCTGTCAGACAAGGTGAGATCAACAGGGTCATTGCTGCGTGATCCTGGGCAAATGGCAGATGCTGCCACACATTGTTCTTTAGTGGTGGTTCTGGCTGAGCTTCAGATCTGCTGGTCCAACAAAACATCCATGTCCTTTTTTTTCCCCCCAAATTAACTTATCATCCCACTCTACCCGGAGAACCCCTAAATGCTGGTAAATATGTGTGTTACTCTGATGGGGGAAAATTTCTCAGTGGGTAGGACAGCCTGATGAGAAGGAGGAGACTTTGGGAGCACTCCAGGGGAGGTATGCTCCAGTTGATGGGACAAAGTCTAAAAAATGTGTAAACCCTCAAAACCTAGGCCAGTTTTGGTATTGGATCTTCCAGCTTTGAAATGTGACTGGTTGTGAGATATGACCTCCAGATTTCTTTGTGCAGATAGGATGGTAAGGGTGAGAGTGGTGAGGCCCTGGCACAGGTTTCCCAGAGAAGCTGTGGCTGCCCCATCCCTGGAAGTGTCCAGGGCCGGGTTGGACAGGGCTTGGAGCAACCTGGGATAGTGGAAGATGTCCCTGCCCATGATAGGAGGTAGAATGGGATGAGGTTTGAGGTCCCTTCTAACCTGAATCATTCTTGGATTCTGTGATTGTGTGCGAAGCTGCACACAATAATTTTGCTCCGTTGGGGTAGCAGGAGTGTGCTTCCAGCCTCACCTGGAGACTGATTTAGTTTTTAACCCCACCAGTTTTGGTTCCTTTGGTGGGTGCTGTGTCTGTTCCTGCACTGACTCCTGTTCCCTGCTGGAGCTGATGGTGTGATATTCCTGATGTGCTCTGTTGGGAAAACACAGGGCCACTTGGCTCTCTGCACTGAAGTTTGCTCATGGTCTTGGGTCTCAACACAAGACAGTACATTTTCTTAAATAAGGAGGCTTTCTCTCTGGCACCCCACTGCAGCTCCTGCTTGCTAAGGGGCTGAAGTCCAAACATGCCTCAAGCTGAGCATTTTTTTGCCCTGCATGCTCTGACTCCCATGTCACTCCCGCCCACAGGTTGTGTGTCCTGCCTGCCTGTGAGGGAGCTGTGCAAAAACAAAAATACCCCAGAACTCATGTTTGTTTGCCCTTCCCCTGCCTGTAGTGATTGCCACGAGTTGGGCAAGAGTGACGTTTTGTTTTCATTTGTTTTTGCAATCTGCTCTTCTTCTTTCACTATGTGAGGTCTTTTCTTTCACTTTTTTCACTTTCCTAGTTCATGCCTTGTTCTCCACAAGCCCGTTCTTGCTTGTATTTTGGGTAGCCCAACAGCCTTGGGTCTCACCACCTCACTTTGGTGCTGTAAAACTGTATGGTAAAAAATAGAAACGATGAGAATGCTAAGAAACACTCTAATTCTGATCTGTGGGCTGACAGGTTGCAACTTGGAGAGTGGAATTTTGGTGGCTTTGCTTTCAGTGAGACAATGCTGTGCTCCCTGCAGTGTGCTCAGCGATGCTGCTGAAACAACCTGCGGCTGGGACGATGCAGCCCTGGGCTCCTGGGTTTATTCCCTGGCTGCTGACTGATGGTGGCTGTTTCACTTCCCCTTTCCCCTGCTTCCCCTGCTTGTCCTTCTCTAGACGGGGACTGGCTCGGTGGAACTTAGCAGCAGCGTTGTGAAATCCCCAGGTCATCGTTTCAAAGGAACAAGGTGGGGTTTGTGGGAAGAAGAGGTCATTGCCCCAAGGCAGGATGGTTCATTGCTTTTGTTGTCTCTGGGACTAATGGGGAAGGCGTTGGCTTAGGGAAGGAAACTTCAAATGGGAAATTAGTAATCAGAAAGCTGCTTTTTGCAGGATGCTGGTCCCAGGCAGGTGGATTTGCAGCGAGGCCTTTTCCTCCCTGCAATGAGTTTTGTCTGTCCTGTTGTATCCTCCTGGTTATGGGGTGGGGAGGAACTGTAACCTCATGCAGCCTCTCCTCACCCTGCTCCCTACAGGGACCAGCACAAGCCCTTCTCTGTCTCAGCAACTTCTGCAGGACACTGAGCGATTTTGAGGCTGCACTGACTGTGAGCAAGGACAGCACAGCCAGCTACAGTTGCACGGTGTTTCCAACTACTAAAATAGTCACCAGCTTCTGGTGCGTTTCTGTAAGCACACAAGGCTGAGGAAACATAATGAGAGCTTGGAATAAATATAGATCTTTTAAGAGATGGTCCCTGAACAAGTGTCCCAAACCTTTCAGTTTGGGAAGGCTAGGACAGACTGATGGAAGTCAGGAAGGCTCAGCAAGGGCATCTGGACAGGCTGGATCCATGGGCCGAGGACAGTGGTGAGAGGTTCAACAAGAACACGTGCCAGATCTTGAACCTGTGTCTCAGCAGCCCCTGCAGCTCCAGGCTGGGGCAGAGGGGCTGGAAAGGGCCCTTGGGGAAAGGCCCTGGGGGTGCTGTGCCAGAGGCTGGACAGGAGCCCAGGGGTGCCCAGGGATGGGCAGGAGGCCGATGGTCCCTGGGCTGTCCCAGCCAGGGTGTGACACAGCCCCAGGGCAGGGCCTGTCCCCTGTGCTGGCACTGCTGGGGCACCTGCAGGGCTGGGGACAGCTCTGGGCCCCTCAGGACAGGAGAGACACTGAGGGGCTGGAGCGTGTCCAGGGCAGGGAACGGAGCTGGGGAAGGGGCTGGAGCCCCAGGAGGGGCTGAGGGAGCTGGGAAAGGGGCTGAGCCTGGAGAAAAGGAGGCTCAGGGGGGACCTTCTGGCTCTGCACAACTCCCTGCTAGGAGGGGCAGTGAGGGGGGGTCGGGCTCTGCTCCCAGGTAAGAGGGACAGGAGGGGAGGGAATGGCCTCAGGCTGGGCCAGGGAAGGTTTGGATCGGATATTAGGGAAAACTTCTTCATGGAAAGGGTTATCAATCCTAGGAACAGGCTGCCCAGGTCAGTGGTGGAGTCCCCATCCCTGGAGGGATTTAAAAGCCATGTGGATGTGGCACTTGGGGAGATGCGTTAGTGGTGGGCTGGGCAATGCTGGGGAGTGGTTGGGCTTAACAGTCTTGGAGGGCTTTTCCAGTTGAAACATTTCTATGTTCCTGTGTTTCTCCAATGCCATTTCCTTCACAGGGTGTGTATCCCAGGGGTTTTCCATGTAAAGTGGAGTAGAAGATGGAAACGTCAAGCTCAGTAGCTTGCTGTGACTCAGACAGAATCATGACGTGCTTTCACATCCCTACCAGAGCATTTTAGCCCTTCTTTTGGCTGAATGTGTAACCAAACTCCAAAACATCACAAGCAGCACACAAATTCCTTCTCGTTATTGAGTCCAATAGGTGCAAATCCAGGCAGCAGATCAGGAAGAGGGGGTGCATGTCCTACAGGCTTGGGAAACATCAGGTGCTGCTTTGTCACCTTGAAATCATCCATTTGCAGTTTCCATGGGCTGTCCTCTACATAGCACGTGGGCTCAGAGCTCTGCCCAGCAGGGAGAACTGGGACAGATGTGTGCAGGAGAGATCCTCATGCTTTGTTAGGGAAGGGCTTGGGGCAACTCCTCATCCTTCAAACTTGTCTTTGGGTTAGTTTATTATGGTTTTAAATCTTCTTCTCTGTGCCCGTGTCTCTGTGCGTGCTGTGTTGAACTTCCTCTTCCATTGCTGTTGCCAGCCCTGCCTTTGCAGTCACAGAATCCCGGAGTGGTTTGGGTTGAAAGGGACCGGCCAAGGCCATCCAATTCCACCTCCTGCCATGGGCAGGGACACCCTCCACTATCCAAGCCCTGTACAACATGGCCTTGGACACTTCCAGGGATGGGACAGCCACAGCTGGTCTGGGCACCCTGTGCCAGGACCTCACCATCTTCACAGCCAGGAGTTTCTTCCCAATATCCCATCTCAACCTGCCCTCTGGCAGTGGACAGCCATTTCCCCTTGTCCTGTCCTTCTATCCCTTGTCCCAAGTCCCTCTCCAGCTCTCTGGAGCACCTGTGGGCTCTGGACAGGGCTCTGAGCTCTCCCTGGAGGCTTCTCCAGGCTGAACACCCCCAGTCATGCTGGTCCTTTTGACTGTTTCTGTGCCAAACCTGCCCAGAAGGTTTCTGCAAAGGCTGGTTTCACACCATACAACCCTGCCCACCTCCATCTGGGACAGGAGCTCCTCCCATGGAAAACTCACATGGCAGAATTTAAAAGCCATGCAAATGTGGCACTTGGGGACATGGGTAAGTGAATGGCTTGGCAGTGCTGGGGAACATCTAGACTCAATGATCTCAGAGGGATTTTCCAACTTAAACAATTGTGTGGTTCTGTGTTTCACGTAACACCTTGCACTGAGGTCTGGTCCAGCCTTGGGTGCTTAGGAAACACACACGTGCTGGAATTAAATCCTTCTACTGTAGGAGGAAGAGTGATAAAGCAAGGAGCTAAGTGCACATTATTGATGGATACTCCGAGTTTTCCCCTTGACCCTTCTGCCTGGCACAGAGAGCCCAAGAGTCCCAGGCAGCAAAGCAGGATGCAGGA
>VZTR01030798.1:85114-99793 GCA_013400775.1 Chaetops frenatus
AACAAAGTTCATGGGGATTTTGTTAAATAGAAAAAAAAATCAATCTATAATATATATATTTTTTAATTTCCCTGTTAGCTTCTGGAGTTTTTAGAGGTAAGTAAGGTGCATTTCATTGCCAAACTCCAGAAATCAACCACGCAGGGATCTCCATCTGTGTTAGAACTTAAGGCATTTTAGAAAGTTATTTGTTTTATCCAGCAGATATTCCAATGGCAGCCTCTAGCAGTGCTTGTTTCTTTCCACTGGCCACAGACAGCTAAGGTTTCCCACAAGGAGAGAACTACATTTGGCCAAGCAAGTCCAGCCCTGGTTGTCTGTAGTGATTCCAAAGCAGTTGCAAAGAGCTGGTTGTTCTCACTCTGCAACACAGGGGCTCTCTTTTCCTCCTTCCTTTCTTCCAAGAGTGGGAGATAATATGGTCTCTCAAAGGTGTTTTTTGTGTTACCTCACAAGATTTGGTCTCTTCTTCAGGTGCTGTCCCTAAGGATCAGTGCCAGGTACAGAGGGTACTTATTGCCACAGATTGACAGAGGGCAGGGCTGGATGGGATCTTGGCAAGGAATTGCTGTCTGTGAGGGTGGGCAGGCCCTGGCCCAGGGTGCCCAGAGCAGCTGTGGCTGCCCCTGGATCCCTGGCAGTGCCCAAGGCCAGGCTGGACACTGGGGCTTGGAGCAGCCTGGCACAGTGGAAGGTGTCCCTGCCCATGGCAGGAGGTGGGACTGGATGGGCTTTGAGGTCCCCTCCAACCCAAACCAATCGGTGATTCCTGACTCTATGATTATTCTCTTTCCTCAACAGGGCAATTATAGAAGAAAAATATGGCAAGGAGCTCATTAACTTGTCAAAGAAGAAGCCCTGTGGGCAGACAGAGCTGAAGTAAGTTCACAGTCCTGTGTGTCTTTTGCTTTAATGGGTGTCCCTGAAGCAGGGGGAGCAGGAGGAAGAGAAGGAAGGAAGCTATGGGAGACAAAACAGAATTGAAATGTGATTGGGACGTTCAGAAGATGATCTGAAGTCGTTCCCATGAATGAGCAGTGCCCAGCTGGGTTCTAATTTGCTTTGAGTTGGAGCCCACCAAGTTCCCACCAGCCACAGATTAACCATTCCTTGCTCATTTATTTACAGTTTTATCTTGAGGTGTCACTTAAAATGTTTCTGACGTCTTTACTGTGCAGTATTAATAGGGAGAAAAGCTCCCTGCTTTTCTAACCACTGTCAAACACACCATGTTGAAGTTGTTCATCTGTGCTAAATGATGGTTTTAGAAGGTTGCCTGAAACATTTGTCATAGAACTCCGAAGTTTTAATAGCATCCAGTGTGCAGAAAGATGTAAAGTAGGTCTCAAACCCAGTGAACTGTGTTATACCTGCTGAGAGGAGAAAAAAACTGGAGGTACTTAGAGGGTAAATAAATATGCTTTGAGGTTCTTTGGCCACTTTTTGTTGAGTGAGCTCAGCTTTGGGAGAGGTGCTCTGATGATGTCTGTGCCTGACAGTGCTTTCCCACCTTTTTAATACCCTGTTCATGTTTTTCAGCACACTGAAGAGATCCCTCGATGTTTTCAAGCAACGTAAGTAATTCCTTGTGTTTGCCAGAACACTTGGCAGCACCAAAGCCTGGAGGCAACTGCTTGGGAAGAAAATAGCAGAGAAATCTCTAAAGCCCTGCAGTGTTGAGGCCAGGCATAGGCTGTACTACTGGGCAGGCTCACCTCCTCACACCCAGTGTGTGGGGTTTGGGACAAAGGGAGCCGGGATATGTGTGGGACAGGAGACCCACAGTGCATGCTTTTGGGGTTTCCTGGGTTTTCAGGTCAGGCTGCAGCTCAGAGGAACAGCTGTACCTAGGAAGCTCTGCGTGGGAAGCTCATCTGGAGTTTGTTGGACAGGCTTGTCCTCTTCACACACGCACTGTAACTCACACCTCCAGTGCTGGGGACAGCTCTGAGCCCCTCACAGTACGAAGGACATGGAGGGGCCGGAACATGTCCAGAAAGGGAATGGGGCTGGGGAAGGGGCTGGAGCCCCAGGAGCAGCTGAGGGAGCTGGAAAGGGGCTGAGCCTGGAGAAAAGGAGGCTCAGGGGGGACCTTCTGGCTCTGCACAACTCCCTGCCAGGAGGGGCAGTGAGGGGGGGGGTCGGGCTCTGCTCCCAGGGATCAGGGACAGGAGGAGAGGGAACGGCCTCAGCCTGTGCTAGGACAGGTTTGAACTGGATATTGGGGAAATTTTTTCATGGAAAGAGTTGTCCAGCCCTGGCACAGGCTCCCCAGGTCAGTGGTGGAGTCCTCATCCCTGGAGGGATTTAAAAGCCATGTGAATGGTGCATTTGTGGAGATGGTTTAATGGTGGCCTTGGCTATGCTGGGGGGGTGGTTGAACTTATCTTAAGAGGGCCTTTCTAACCTAAATTATTGTGTGATTCTAACTGGAGCATCTAAAAGATGGTGCATTGGCCACCATACAGTGTCAGGTGTCACATCCTGCCAGGGTAAGATCAAACAACATCCCGAGGGTGAGCACTCTGCTATTCTGTGCCCAGTCCACCCCCTGCCTGGTCCAGGTTTCTTTGCTGCCCCCGTGGACCTTCCCAGCACGTCTCTGCCCTCACCACTGCTGACTATTCACAGCTCAGGGTTTGGGGCAGCTTTGGGGGTTGCTCAGGAGCTGCCATTTGGCTCTGCTCCCTTGGTGAACTTGCTGGGGTGGTGTTTCATGGTGTGGCCGCTCACCTTCAGCAAGAGCAGCTTGAGATTGCTTTAGCCTTCATTTTTCTGTGCTCCAAGTTGTTGCCTGCTGGCCTGGGGCAGTAAAATGTGTTGAGAAATGCCTACATGAGGGGGAGATGTGACTGTGCTTGTTTGAGTAACTCCTCTTGGCTGGAGTTTTCTCAGACTGGGGGGGCAGGTTCCAGCAGGACTGAGCCTTGTGCTGTCAAGCACTGCTCAGAGGCTGCTTCAAACAATCGGCTGCTTTTTCATGTTTCTGGAGGGGGTGTGTGATGTGTTGCAAGTTGACTTGAGTCTCTTTAGGAGTGTATATATAAATATTGAATATATTTTTGCAGAGGTGGACAATGTGGGACAAGGTCACATCCAGCTGGCGCAAACCCTTCGGGAGGCGGCAAAGAAGATGGAGGACTTCAGGGAAAAGCAAAAGCTGCATCGGAAGAAGGTCAGGCACCTCGGGCAGACGTGCCTTCCCACAGGGTGTTGATCCTGCCCCAGCAAGGGGCTGATCCCGGTGCTGTCTCATGCCGTGCCCCAGACCTTGCCACGCCCCCACTGTCTGTGCTGCTGGGAAGTACTGAGCTCCTTCCTATGTGTTGTAACTCTGTTGAACTGTGTAGTAACCTCCAACTTCCTTCTCCTCACTTCCACGTCTTCTTCCTGTGCTTTTTGGGGCCAGCCACAGCACTGGAATGTTTGCAAAGCATTTGTTTATAGTGCTGTATGGTCTCCATAGGGGCTGCTGAAATGGCCTGAGCCTTTTAACTTCATCTGGCTTGAGATTCCTTTGTCTGGAAAAACAGGGAAAACTGCTGGAACCAGGGACTGGTTTGGACCTAGCAGAGGGGGAGTGGGTTTCCCAGCTTTTTCAGAGTCTGTCGAGGTGATACAGTACTATATATTGCTAGGATTTAGTTGGTAGAGCTCCTTTGCATACAGAATTCAAGGCTTAGGCAGAAGCATAACATATGAGTTTTGTGAAGATTCTTTGGGTGGATGAAGGTCCTTAAACACATCTCAGTGTGGTCTGTGGCTCTTCCTCTTCTAAGCCACGCAGTGTGTCCTGGAGCTTTGATGGTTAGTGATGTGCTGACCCCAGGTCTGTTGTCTTCACAGATAGAGCTGATAATGGAGGCGATTCACAAAAACAGGAATCTGCAGTATAAGAAGACCATGGAGGTAAAGCAAATGTGCTGCTGTTTCTTGCCATGTGGGTTAATGCTCACACACACACAGAGTGCTGGGACAGGCTTAAATGAGAGGGGTTTCCTCCTCTGCTGCGACCCTCAATGCTGTGTCTGTTGTGAGTGCAGGGTCTGCTCAGAAAAAGTGAAGAGCATGCCAAAGACACGGCCAGTGGTAGCCCTGCAGGGTTGGGTACAAGTGGTTTAGAATCGGAGAATTATTCAGGTTGGAAAAGCCCTCTAAGATGCTTGAGTCCAACCATTTGCCCAGCAGTGCCAAGCCCACCACTAACCTGTCTCCCCAAGTGCCACATCCCACACCGTTTTTTGAACACTTCCACGGATGGTGACTGCACCCCTGCTCTGGGCAGCCTGTTCCATGAAAGGGCATGAAAACCCTTTTCTGTGAAGACGTTTTTCTGAATATCTACTCTAAACCTCCTCTGATGCAACTTGAGGCCACTTCCTCTTGTCCTGTCTCTGTTCCCTAGGAGCAGAGCCTGATGCCAACCTGGCTGCCCCCTCCTGTCAAGGGAGTTGTGCAGAGCCAGAAGGTCCCCCCGAGCCTCCTTTTCTCCAGGTTGAGCCCCTCTCCCAGCTCCCTCAGCTGCTCCTCATCAAACTTGTGCTCTAGACCCTTCCCCTGCCCTTCTCTGGCCATGCCCATGGCCTTGACTGCCAGGAACCTTTCACCCCAGTTCCAAGAGCAGCCTGCCTCGCCAGGCTTTTCCCAAGCTGCAGGGCACCTTTCATCCGTTCCCTGCTCGCAGGCAGGCTGAGCTTTTCTTTTCCCCAGGGGCTGTCCCTGAGGTGTGTCTGCATCTCGGTGTTGTGGTGTCTATCCTAGGCCAAGCGTCTGTACGAGCAGCGCTGCCGGGACAAGGACGAGGCGGAGCAGGCTGTGCACCGCAACGCCAACCTGGTCACGCAGAAGCAGCAGGAGAAGGTATGGGAAGTGGGTGGCCATGGGGCAGGGTGGGGAAAGGCATGCCTTTTCTTGCAGCTCTCCTGCCCCACGGCTCTTCTCCCAGCTCTGGGTTTTGGGGTGAGGTGGCGTGGCTGGTGGCGTTCCCCAGTGGGGCTGCAGGGCCATAGGTGATGCACCTGGGCTCTTCCCCACCTCCCTGGTCTCTCCTGTTTTTGGCAGCTGTTCCTGAAGCTGGCTCAGACGAAATCAGCACTGGAGGACACTGGTGAGTGTGGAGATGCCATGCTGGGAGGGTGAGGGGAGTGTTTCCAGGGGCAGGGGATTGTGAAACCTTGGCGTGGCATGTGGGTGAGCTACAGCTCTTGGGTCAGGCACAGCTCCTCAGAAACACACGCCCAAGATACTGGCAGTGGGCAACTTCCCTGGAGAAGCCTGCATGACCCCACCAAGGCCGTGTCCTTCTGCTTTATCCCTGATCTCCCAGCCTTTTCAGCTCTTCTCCCAGCCCTAGATTTACCTTCTAGTGTGGGGATTTTTTTAAGGAATGTTAATCGTGGAATCACAGAATCATAAAATGATTTGGGTTGGAAGGGACCTTAAAGGTCATATTGTTCTAACCCCACTGCCATGGGCAGAGACACCTTCAGCCAAAATGTGATTTGTCTCACAGACAGGAGTTACCAGCAAAGTGTGACCACAATGGAGAAGATCCGGGAAGAGTGGCAGAACGAGCACATCAAAGCTTGTGAGGTAAATGCCCCTGAACACCTCCACATGGCAGTGTGGTCCTCTGGGTTTGCAGCCCTGGCTGCAGGACTCAGGGAGAGTGCAGATCTGCTCTCTGTGTATTCCTCTGGCAGTGAAGCAGCAGGATGTATTGCAGCTCACCCTGTGTGTGTGTGTGTGTCCATAGCTTCTGGATTCAAGGCCCCACTGCTTCAAGGTTTCCACTCTTTTAAAAATTATTTTTATTTTTCCACCTCCTTCTAAATTTGACAGAGTTTTTAAAAAATTAAAAAATTTAATTTTTTAGTGACATTTTTGCCCACCACCTGCTTGCATCTGTGGCGTGGCTGTCATCTTGAACAGCTGTGGTCACCTCTGGATACTCAGTGACTCCAAGCCAGTATGTTCTGAAGCATGAACAACACCTGGAAGACTGTCTGAAACTCTGGAAGCCTTTTCAGCAGAGGCTGGTGGTGGCTGGGGATGCAGGTGAAGCCATCTCCACATGCACACTGTGCCAGGAGCTCTTCACTTTGTGTCTCACAGACTGTACAGTAATGTGGGAACCCCTCTGAGTGGGTGAATCACCCTGAAGCAGACTGCCTCACAGGGAAGTGGTCCAGCAGGGGTTTCTAGCACATGCTGGGGAATTCCAGACTGGTAGCAAGAGGGCTGAGCAGCTGCTCTGCTGCTGGCCTGTGATCTGTGACTGCGGCATGAACAGGGACTGCAAAGACAGATTTTATTCCAGATCTGCTTCAGGCTTGCAACCAGCTTTCCCATTCCCAGCTGTGCTGATCCCTTCCCAAGTTACCTCTCATCAGGCTGCCATTCTAATTTTCCATTTTGAACTGGAGCTTGCTGTCTGTTTTGTGTGGTGTTCCTGGGTGTCTCTGTGCTGGTGTGCTTTTGCTGTCTTCTCTGGAAGCCTCTAGGATGGGGACACAGTTGAGTGGTGGCTTGGCAGTGCTGGGTTAGTGGCTGGACTCGATGTCCTTACACAGCTTTTCCAACCTTAGCGATTCTGTGGTGAGTGTGGAAAGCAGCAGTTTCACTTTTGCAGATGGATCACATGGAAGTTTTCCTCTCCAAAGTGTTGCAAAAGTCATGAGTGGTAGCAAGTGTGTATGCTCATGGAAGTGTGCAAAAGCATGTGAAACTGAGGTGTACCAGGCAGCAGATTTCAGAAGGGTTTGAACCTGCTTGGAAAAAGGCTGGGCAGGAAAGAGCGTGAAGACCAGTCAGTCAACACACCTCTGTTTTCATACATCCCCGGTGCTTTTTTTTATTGCTTCATACCTGGAACATGGAGACACGGAAAGAAACATGTTGTGGAAATGTGTTAGTGGTGGCCTTGGCAGTACAGGAGTAATGGTGGGATTTGAGGATCTTAGAGGGCTTTTCTAACCTAAAAGATTCTGTGATCCGAGGGTACCTGTGTAAGGGAAGTGGGCTGGGACCAGAGGAGCACAGCGTACCTCAGGAACCTGTACTGCCTTTAGGAAGCTGGTCTCTCCAAGCCTCTTGGTCTCTCCAGAGGCAGCAATGTGTCGGGTGGTCCCCTCCAGATCAGTCTTGCAGATTTTCCAAGCTTAGCACTCACCTTTGAATTACCTGGTTGCATAGAGGGCTTATTTCTCCTCTGGATAAGCCGGGGGACTCACGGCTTCCTTGTTTCCTGCAAAAGACCAACACCAACTGCTCCTGGCAACTTTCTTTGTTGTAGCACGTGGGGGTGAGAAAGCAATCAGGGCAAAAGAGATTTGCTCTCATTTTAAAGGTGTTATGGACAGTTTTGTCTGTGTTGTTTCAGTTCTTTGAGACTCAGGAGTGCGAGCGGATCAACTATTTCCGTAACGCCCTCTGGCTCCACGTCAACCAGCTCTCCCTGAGCTGTGTCCAGAATGATGAGGTACCTCTACTGAAAGTTTTCATTTTTATGTGTGGAAAGCAAGGCCCAGTTTATTTTCCTGGGCACTAAGCTGTGTAGCATCCAAGTTGGGTTGTGGCCCTTGATTGACCACAGGCACCAGCGTGAGCGGCCAAGCAGAAAGATTGGCCAAAACTCTTGCAAATGGGGTTTCCTCTGGAATTTCCACATTTTTTGAGAGTGGTAAGGCCCTGGCACAGGTTGCCTAGGGAAAATATGGTTGCCCCATCCCTGGAAATGTCCAAGGCCAGGTTGGGTAGGGTTTGGAGCAAGCTGGTCTACTGGAAAGTGACTCTGCCCATGGCAGGGGATGGAATGGGATGGGCTTTAAAATTCCTTTCCAACCCAAACCATTTTGGGATTCTGTGATTCCCCTGACACTGAAGCTTGTGTGATTACTGGGCTTTCACCCTATCTCTGGTAAGCAATTGGGAAAAAACCTTGGTTTTTGACCTGGTGTATAGAAATGTACTTTATTTCCCTTTTGCAGAAATACGAGGAAATCCGCAAGAGTTTAGAAATGTGCAGCATTGAGAAGGATGTTGATTTTTTCGTAAATTTACGCAAAACTGGAAGTTTAGCTCCAGGTAAGAGCTTAGTAGGATCTCACGAAGTAGTGCTGACTGTTCTGTACTTGTCCTGGAGCTGGCTGCTCTGGTCACCATCATGTTGTGTGCTGAAAACACTCATTTTGCATTTTATTCATTGCCATGCAGCACTAGTCTCTGACACTTTTGACAGCCCCTGGAGATAATAGTCCTGTTTTTCAGTTTTCCTTTTCTCAGAGAGGGGAAAGACTTTAGCAGCTGAATGTTGGTATAGCAAGGCTTTTATGTCTGTGAGAGGCTTGTACTTTACTAATGTCAACTTTTCCTAGCTCCTGTTGTTTATGAAAACTACTATAATGCCCAGAGAAATGTGACTCCTGCGAGAAGTCCAGCTCCTGTACCTATATCAAGGTAAGGTGGGTAACATGTACAACTGCAATTGTTATTGCAAATCATGCTTGCCCCCCCTAAAACAGGCATGTTTTGTTCCTTTCAATCTATTGGAAGCTTGACTTGAGGTTATTAGGGGAAAATATTTGCTTGCATGGCTCTGGGTGTGATCTGAGGGTCTGTCTGAGGAGAATTAAAAGCATTTGTGGGTGGAGGGAGGAACTGCAGAGCTGGATTCACACTTGTGGGACAGAAGTTGGGCAGGGAGGACACAGTGAAGGGTTTTTCTGCCAGGGGCAAGATGATGACTGGGGCCACGACTCGTGCTGAGGATGAATTGCCACTTTGTCTGCCGCACTGGGAGAGGAGTCATGTCCAATAACAGCTTCCTGATGTCTCACTCTGGGCAAAGGCTTGGGCAAAGGCATGTACAAAGACATGCCCTGAGGCTCACTTGTGAATTTTTCCCTGAGTCAGTGCTTTCTGGTTATTTTTTCCTCTCCCCCACTGTATAAGGTTCAATTCCTGTGTTTGCCAAGTGGGCTGTGGATGGTGAGCCCACCATGACTTGCCTTGCAGGTCTCCATAAAGCCCAGGCTGGCCAAATCTCCTGCCCTCTCACCAGCTCTGGGGGGGCAGCTGGGGGGTGCAGAACCAGGGCAAAGGGAGTCCCTTAGCCATGCAGATCCTCAGCTCTGTGTTTCCTTCTGTGCAGGAGGGGACCCCTGCCCACCCCGGCCAGCGCATCAGGTGAGTTGCTGCTTCATGGGCTTTCTGGCCACACAGGGGAACCAGCTCTCCATCCCTTGCCCAAAGCCCCCTTCCAGCTCTCTTGGACCCCCTTTAGGCACTGGAAGGAGCTCTAAGGTCTCCTTGGAGCCTTCTCTTCTCCACGTGAGCACTCCCAGCTCTCTCAGCCTGGCTTGATCCTCGTTCACTCTCGCATCCCATCCCTTTAACACGGATGGCCAGCGTGTGGTGCTTCTACTCTGTTTAAAGTCACATAATGACCACTTCTCATGGGAAACCTGAGGGGATTTTTTGTGGTCTGTGTTTCAGGGGAGGCTGATTATGCCACAGTTGATGGCTACAGCTTGGTACATTTCTAGCAGTCACAGTAAGTACCCACTTTTGATGAACAAATGAGGCTTAAAAGAAAAGAGAGGGAGAAATATTATAACTGAGCACATAGTAATATGATAAGGGGGAATGGTTTATACTAAAAGAGGGTAAATTTAGATTAGCTAGAAGGGAGGAATTCTTTCCTGTGAGGGTGGTGAGGCCCTGGCACAGGGTGGCCAGAAAAGCTGTGACTGCCACATCCCTGGAAGTGTTCCAGGCTAGGTTGGACAGGGCTTTGAGCAACCTGGGAGAGTGGAAGGTGTCCCTGTCCATTGCAGGGGTGTTGGAAATAGATGACCCCAATGGTCCATTTCAACCCAAACCATTCTGGGATTCTTAAGAAAGGATTTAATATGAGATGGAGCTACACAGAGGAGAAAGAAAGGCCATTGGTTAAGGGATGACATTTTGAGGTGCCTGACTGGAAGTGATGCTCCTGTCAGCCCTCCCATGGCTTGTCTCAGCTGTAGCTGTGTTTTAGACACTGTTGCTCCTGTTCTTTAGGTTTCCCAGAAGGCAGAAGACACTGTTGGTCTGACCAGCATGGCAAAGATGGTGTTTTCAGTTATTCCCAGACACACAGAGCTGAAGTGCTTCTGCTTTTCAAGAGAATATTTGAGGACTCCGATAATTACTTGTACATTCAGAAAGCGCTTACTAAAAATCTATGCTTTTGATCAGCAAACTCCTTGGATGGATCTTCACACTCAGAGGAGGAAAAGGACCAGACACAGGGGTGATCTGTGTCAAAAGAAGTTTTTGATTTGAAGTTCTTCTAAAGTGTAGCCATCTAGAAAGCCTGGAGCGTCCCACTCCGGAGATAACTAAGAAGTTGTATGTGCTGAGGGGAGTGCTGCACAATGCTTTGGGCACGCTGGCTTGTGCTCAGGGCATGTGCATCCGTCTCAGATCTCAGATTTTGCCTGTTCCTAAGGGGTTTTGCAGGTTCCTAAAGTCTTTCATTAGTGGGGATTAAACTTGTGATTTAGGTCAGATTTTACTCCTATCTCTGAGAAATCTTACTTAGAGGAGCACCAGCAGTTGCGCCGTGTGGCTGGCTTAGCTGTAGGTGTGCTCCAGGCTTAAGTGCTGACACTGGAGGCTGATTTGCATCTACCCAGGGAGGAACTGTGTCACATCCAGCCTGCTGGGAGGTCCCAGGAGGGATCTGAAGGAATTTATTCCACCATTCCAACCACCTCTCCAATGAGGGCCTTGTGAGCTTTTAGGTTCATCAGGTTGTCCTGTTAAGCTCTGGAGACCAGGCTGGATGGGGCTGGGAGCAACCTGGTCTAGTGGAAGGTGTCCCTGGCCATAGCAGGGAGTTGGAACTGATGCCTTTTTGGGACTACCTAAAAACAGAGGCCAGACAAAATTAAGGGAATAAAAAGCAGTTATATTTCTTGAAGGGCCTTCAGGGACATTTAGGGCAGTTGAAACCTCCCAAGGGCTACACCCAAAAATGAATGGTGGGTCATGGGTTTTCACACTTTTATAAGTTTGGTCCCTTTGTGTATTGGGGGTTAATCTTCCAATTACATCTTCAGGTAATGAAGATGTCATTTACCCCAAGTTTGCTCCCCCTCAACTCACTTTTGTTGACATTTCTCAGGGCCTGAGACAGTGAGGTGTCCTTGATTCCCAGGCCTGGAGAGGAATTGCTGTGTCTGACCAAAATGGGGAAGCAGTAGCTAACCCTGTATATGGAGTTTAGAGATACACACTAAAGAATTGCAGGATTAGAAATACATGAAAAATATAAAAGCTAAAATCCTAAGGCATCAGAACTAGGTGGTCTTTAAGGTCCCTCCCAACTCCAAACCATCCTGGGATTCTCTGATTCGATTTTTTAATTAACTTTTGTGAATCTTTAAACTTTGAACTTGTTCTGACTATGCACCACTGGAAACAAACTTACCTACTGCTGGAGCCATGAAGCTTGTTATCTGACCGCATCTCCTGAAAGTTCCTGCCCTTTTTGTTACCACATATATAGATATGATTATGGCTTTTGATTTATGAAGCTTATGCGCTTCAGGGCTGCTGGTCTCTCTGATGTCCCTGTGTGCAGTGCTGCCTCACTGCTCCTCGCTGCCTTATGACGCTGGATACAGGGACACAGGACATGGGGATAAACACAGTTTACCTGTCTAAACCTGGTGCCAGGTCACTAACCTGGAGCAACAGGATTTGCTATTTTTATGATGTTTTTCAAGTTGCATCTGCATGGCTTCAGCATGTGCCTGTCAGTCCTTGGGGCTATTTACTGGGTTTATTTGTGTGGGGAAGATGACAGTGAGCTCTGACATCTGCCCTGCTGCCTTATAGTGAGCAGTGCAGAGTGCTCATGCCAAGGAATCAGCTATCCTATTTTATTTCTGAAAGACCAAGGATACAAATACTCTTCTGAAGGAGCCTGCTGTAGTCTTAGTTCTATAAATGTATATTTTAAAAAATAAGTTTTGAGTCTCGTGTTCTGGATATGTGTTATTTTTTAAAGTTGTCTTGTTCGCTTTCTGTCAGGGATGGGTTTGGGATCCATGCAAAGCATCCTAGTCTCTCCTGGAAGGAAACCTACAGGATCACATCCTTGCACAGCCTTTATTTCAGTCCTTGCTCAATACCAACAGAGTAGTGGGAGACAACACCCCGAAAGAGAATGGCATGAGAAGTGCTAATGGGTAGCCAAGAGCTGCAGACCATGCAGGGCTGTTTGCCCTGGAAGAGTATCTGCTCTGCAATAACTTGCATGGTTTCTATCCTGGGATTTTCCACTGACTGAGCACAATAGTTGCTGTTTGGCTTTTCTGCATGTAGAGGTCCCCAGCGAGGCTAAAACTTGGCTTGCACTTGTACTAAAAGCACAGAAGTAATCCCAAAATAGGGGTGCTGGGGAAGGTTTCCCCCTAGGCCTACATACAGTTTACCTTCCTCGTGGAGAGTACAAATTCCAGGTTACACCAATAACAGGACTTTTCAAGCCCTAAGCACAAGGTCCCGCGGAGAGAGCAGTGCCTGTTCAAGGCCATTAACTGGACGGTGGTGCGTTCCACAAAGGGCCACTGAGCTCTGGGGGGGGGCTCATCCTCCTGGACGAGCATTGGGAGAGGCCACTCCTGCTCCCAGTGGGGCTTGGGCCCTGCTCTGGCTGTGGCTCCCTGGGGATGGCTGGGTAGCAGGGCAGGGCTGTGAGGGACAGCAGTTCCTGGCCCGGGGCTGAGCCAGCATTGCTGCTGTGCTGGAGGTGCCTCAGGCCCTGGGGCAGACAGCAGTGACCTCATACTTCCCCATCCTCGCTAGCTGGGGGCTGGGCTTCTCATCCCACATTCCCTGTGGCAGAAGCTTGGGCTGGCCCTATGGATGGTCTTTGAGTCCCTATAGCAGTCTCTGGTTCACTGCAGACTATCTCTGGGTCCCTGTGGCCAGCCCGTGGGTCCCTGCAGTCTGTGTGTCCCCATGGGTGATATGTCAGTCCCTATGGATGGTCTGTTTGTCCCTATGGACGATATGTCGGTCCCTGTAGTGGGTCCTGCTCATCCATGGAGGGTGTGTCAGTCCCTGTGGAGAATCTGTGGGTCCCTATGGATGGTTTCTGCATTCCTGCAGCAGACCCCGCTCATCTATGGATGGGCTATGGGGTCCCCATGGATGCTCTGTGTGCCCAGGGAGACTTTTTGAGTCCCTGTGGATGGTCTGTGTGTCCCCATAGAGTGTCTGTGTGTCCCCACACATTGTCTGTGTGTCTGTATATCCCCATGGAGTGTCCGTGTGTCCCCATAGAGTGTCTGTGTGTCTGTGTGTCACTATAGAGTGTCCGTGTGTCCCTATATTGGCTCTGTTTGTCCCTATGGACACTCGGTGGCTGAGTGTCCGTGTTTCCCCATGGAGTGTCTGTGTGTCTGTGTATCCCCATCGAGTGTCTGTGTGTCCCTATAGTGTATCTGTTTGTCCCTATGGCCACTCTGTGTGTCTGTGTGCCCCTGTAGTGTCTGTGTGTCCCTATAGAGTGTCTGTGTGCCCCTGTAGTGTCTGTGTGTCCCTATAGAGTGTCTGTGTGTCCCTACAGAGTGTCTGTGTGCCCGTGTGTCTGTGTCTCTACAGAGTGTCTGTGTGTCTGTCTGTGTGTCCCTACAGAGTACCTGTGTGTTTGTGTGTCCCTACAGTGTCTGTGTGTCTGTGTCTGTGTGTCCCTACAGAGTGCCTGTGTGTCTGTGTGTCCCTACAGTGTCTGTGTGTCTGTGTCTGTGTGTCCCTACAGAGTGCCTGTGTGTCTGTGTGTCCCTACAGTGTCTGTGTGTCTGTGTCTGTGTGTCCCTACAGAGTGCCTGTGTGTCTGTGTGTCCCTACAGTGTCTGTGTGTCTGTGTCTGTGTGTCCCTACAGAGTGCCTGTGTGTCTGTGTGTCCCTACAGTGTCTGTGTGTCTGTGTCTGTGTGTCCCTACAGAGTGCCTGTGTGTCTGTGTGTCCCTACAGTGTCTGTGTGTCTGTGTCTGTGTGTCCCTACAGAGTGCCTGTGTGTCTGTGTGTCCCTACAGTGTCTGTGTGTCTGTGTCTGTGTGTCCCTACAGAGTGCCTGTGTGTCTGTGTGTCCCTACAGTGTCTGTGTGTCTGTGTCTGTGTGTCCCTACAGAGTGCCTGTGTGTCTGTGTGTCCCTACAGTGTCTGTGTGTCTGTGTCTGTGTGTCCCTACAGAGTGCCTGTGTGTCTGTGTGTCCCTACAGTGTCTGTGTGTCTGTGTCTGTGTGTCCCTACAGAGTGCCTGTGTGTCTGTGTGTCCCTACAGTGTCTGTCTGTGTCTGTGTGGATCTGTGTCTNTGTGTGGGTTAGGTGTTGTTGTGGTTTTCTTTTTTCTTGTTTCGTAAAAAAGATTCCTGCTGCTTCCTGCTTCCGTATCCATGGATTTGTCGTGTTTGCCAGGCGGGCGAGGGTTGTGATGGGCCTTGTGCTGTAGCAGAATGTAAACAAGGTTTTTATTAGGTTGTCGTACGGCCTCCTCAGGGGTCCTGTGTCCTGTGGGAGAGCTGAGGGAGTGTGCAGCGCTGGAACTTACCTGCATTTACAGTGTTTTAGTGTAGTGTGGGAAGACGGCCCTGCAGACAGAGCTGGGGCTCTTCAGCTGCA
>VZTR01030802.1:0-61101 GCA_013400775.1 Chaetops frenatus
TCTGGCACTGCAGCCCCAGCTCCCCTTCAGTCACTCTTCTATTGAAATAGGGTATTTTCTGTGGCAGTTTGGAAATAGTAGAAATGTACTTGTCACTTCATCTGTAATGAACTTTTTTCATGGAAAGATGGGCTTTACTCTATATGATGAGTCTGACTGTGCCGATCCTGTTTGGTGTGTCCTGTTACTCAGCAGACAAGACTGTGGCACATGGCACTGTGCTCCTGTGTCTTAAATGGTGTCAGTATGTTTTTACTATTAAGGACTTGTATAGTACATTTTTGTGCTGAACTGCACTGCTGGATGACAGGTACTGATTGGAAATTGTTTTACTGCACAGAAGTTGACTTAAAGGGTCAAAAGTAGGGTTGAAATTTGACTTGTGTTCACAATGGCGGATTTAGGTTTTTTCTCAAAAGCCAATATCATTGTCAAAATGCAATACGTTGCATTATCTTGGTTATTGCATAGTAGATTGATTTTGGGGGGTGTGAGATTGATTTGTGGAGGGAGGCAAGGTTCTGTCTGTAAGAACTGCCTGGTCTAGCTTTTGGAGCATGCAAAGCAAAAAGTGAACTTTAATGTTCTTTTAACTTGTCTGTGTTTTGCTGATTGGTTGGTTTATTTGTCAAGCAAAGCTTCTCAAATCAGTTCTGTGGCGCTGTTAGTTGGTCACAGCAGTATTGTGTTCCACCATGCCCAGGCTGAGATTGTCTCGCAGCCCTTCAGAACTCACCTGAGGGCAAACCTGTTTGTGAATTGAGCACTACAGGGTCAGACAGCAAAGCAAAGCAAAGGCTTGTCTTAGGGGATGTCAATTTCCTCACCATCAGAGTTGCTCTCAAAGATATCAGCGGATTAAATGCAGTTCACTTTTAATCTTCACAGTTCATGGCTATATGTAAACCTGTGCTGTGTGTACATGTAATGTAGTACGTGCCATACATCTCATTTGCTTTAAGATTTAAAGGCAGGATTTGCTTTGTTGAAGTCTGAAGTCAATAAAACTAAGAACTAATGTTTTTCCTCAGTGCCATGACTTACTGCTGCTTCATGAAAGCCTGGTAGCTCACTTTAATCACCATATGATGGTAAACTAATGGCATCTCTTAGCTGGCTCTCAAGTCCTGCATTTCTCATCAGTTTTCATTCCTAGTATAGCTCAGGCAGCACTCAGTGTCAAAAAGAAATGCATGCTTCAGCCAGACGAATTTATTTAGGGCAGATTGACTATTTCACTCTAGCATTGTATATATTAGTGCTTAAATCAGTGCATTAGCTCCTAAGAAAAAGCAAAAGGAAGAACAAACGTGAAATAGTTTTTGCCTGGATGCAGCCTAGAGAAGGCTGCCCTCCTTGGTAGGAAACGTTGAGGTACAATAGTTTAATGTACCCCTAAGACATACAGAGGACCTAAATGTTGGCTGGTTTCTGTTGTCTTGAGTGTAACCTGAGCCATGACATGTTCATCACCATGTTCATAGATGGTGTAGCTTGAAGCAGAAACCCTGTTCTCCTGACATTTGTTAGCCTCTTGTTTTTACTCTGTAATATAATTAATGGATAAATAGTTTCCCTAGTTTACAAAAGAGTTATACTAGATTAAAGATGTTATTTATTTAAAACCCAGATTTGAGAAAAATAGTGCAGATTTATATGAAGAAAGTTTAGAAAATTTTAAAATTTTATGCAAGAGAAGTGTGTCAGAAAATGCCTAGTGGAAATAAAACAGCGTGGCTGTATACTTCTACTTCTATTGCTCTCCTAAGTTCTTCAAGGATTTAGGACAAGAAGGATTATCAGGAATGCTTAGTAGGCAGACGTGAAGCAAAACACCATGGTAAATTCCATGTTCAGTTAAGTTATGACGTACGCTAAATAATCATATGTGATCTTCGTTGCATTTGCTTGTTGTTCTGATAGCTCTGATTATTTAGAGGTGTTGAAGGTTTTTGAGTAATTAGGGTATCATTTCTATGCTTACACAAAATATTTAAGTAGAATAGATGATCTTAACATTGTGGTGTTAGGATTCCATGACTCTGTGGTTGATTCAGTAAGTGGCTGTGATCTCTAACAACTCTGATTTTTTAAAAGTAAAGCCATAACTTGTCTCAAAAATGTTCTGAAAACAAACACAACAAGGACTCCAAATATAAACAAAGCCTTCAGAGTGATTTCTGCTTTTTGTAGGAATATATTCAAACTTATTTTTTCTTACTCCATTCTTTAAGAGATGATAAATTAGGAATAAATAGAGTACAGCTGATACCAACAAGATAAATGAAATTTATGATACTTGTTTACTAAAACTAGCTGATAAATTATGTGCAAAAGTGTTAAGGTGCAGGAGGAGAAAGGAAACAAAAAAAGGAAAACAGATAAGTATCTTTACTGTTTAAGAAAAAGAAAACACTTTGGTGGTTGCTAAGAGTAAGTTTAAATTGGTATGTCTCATGTATGTGTTTATGCTACAGCTATTTGAGTTCGTCATGCACATGTACCTTACTTTCTGAATATCACATTTCTCTAGATAATGCTGACTTTAGGAGATTGTGATCCCTGTAAACCATTCTGATTTGACTTAGAATATGTTACTAAATGTTTGATTTCTAAATACCTAAGTTAGGCACCATCAGCCTTAAAATATGTTGTCATTCTTTGCTTCCATCTGCACACACTACCTTGTGAAAGTCACATGGATTTTCATTATGTTGAAGTAAAATAATTTTCTTCCCATAAAGAGTAAGACAAAAAGAGAGTGGAGATGATCTGCAACTTCTTTTTCTGTACTGAGAATTTACACTAGGTGGCATGCAATGAAAGCCAAAATCACAAACCTGTCCTAAAGTCACTGAAGTTAAAATCTCAGACTTGTTTTGGAATGTTTCTGCGTTCTCTTTTGATCACTTTTAAATGTCTTTACAGGTTGAAATGTCCTCTTGCTGGTACAAATAAGAGATTTCTTATTAATACCATCAAAAACATGTTGCCATCTCAAAAAGAACAAGACCAAGAGCGTGAGCAAAAGGGAGACAGTAAGGAGTCTGAGCCACACAAAAGCAGGAAAGAAGAAAAACCAAAGAAACACAGAATTCACCCATATGCACCCAGCTTTCAGTCCAGAAGGAGAGTCAGCTACTCTCCTCCAAAGCACCAAAGCAGGAACCAGCACACAAAGGACAAGCATGAAAAGCGATCAAGCAAGCGATGAGAAGAAGAGAGTGACAAGTATGTGTTATTACAAGTCAGGAATGTCATTAAGTATAGGAAAGCAGGTGTGTCTCAGTTTTTCAAGGAGAGTTGATGTTCAAAGTTGAGTTCTGAACCAAGTTGTCTGTGTGAGAAGTAACTATGAGGTAGCTTTAGAAACTTTTCTATGGGACTTTTAAGAGAAGAGCAAAATACAGCATAAGATTTTCAGTTGTTGTAGAACAGACATTCCCTTTACTCCATTGCTCTTTCCCCTTCTAAGCTTAGGGTTCTGGTGATGGAGCGTGATACATGTGTCGCTGTCTAATACAAATAATTTAGTCATGTCACTCTTTTGGAAAAAAATTTAAATTAAGCAGAATACTATTTATTGTGTGAAGTTTGCAGAGCTTCTTTGCTGCTAACCAATAAAGAAGTTTTGCTTATTTGGGTTAGAATCTAGAAGAAGAGAAAGCTGGTCAGTGCCTGGCCAAGCATATGCATTTTGTATAGATTATGAAGATTGCTTTCTTTAATATAAAAAGAACAACTTTTAAATGGACAATGCTGGTTTTGCTTTCCAGGAGGGACTGCCAGGAAATACTGGTTTTGCTTGTTAATGTATATTCACAAACCTATCATAGATAACAATGAACATTACCCCTAAAAATCTGCAACTGCAATAATTGTCTCTGTTTAGACTTCCCACTGTGAGGAAGTAGTTGGAGCAGTCTGTTGTCATGGTGCTTTCAAATCAAACCTTGAAGACAAAATTTTCATGTTTTCTGTCTACTGCTAGAAAGTTTGCAAGTAAATATGTTATACTAGAAATACAGAGGTAATGCTTAAACAGTCAAATTCCCACTTTCCAAGCCTATGTGACAATTCTGTAGTAGTACAGTTCTTAAACTTGTGACTGTGAGCACAAATGATACACATTGGCATCTTCTATGTCTCCCTTCTGTTTGTGTTACATTAACAAATTCCTGTGTGAAATACTTTGTATTTTACTGTTCTCAGAAATAATTGTTTTACACATAGGTTTGTTTTTGAGTGTGTTGACAATAAAATCGAAAATGTTCATTGAATGTGCCCTGTGGAATTAATGCTTTTAATGAGTTTCTTAACTGAGGTGTGCCTCTCTAAGGGACAGGAGGACCGCGGCTCCGTGGCCCTTCCGTGTTGAGTCAGGGCAAGAGTGCCATCTATAGGCACGTGAGCACCTCGCCTCTCTGCACTCACTGGCCTCTCGGAGAGCTCCTGTCAGCTGCGTCATGGGAGGGCCAAAGTGGAGATCTGCTCTGCCTGGATTTTGGTGCATCAGCTGGGAATTGTTCTTCTCAGTAGTGGGAAGGTAGTTATACTGGCGTTGAGGCCTCTGGAGACTGCCAGGGTCAACATATCCAATGAAGTGGGATATTTTGACATTTCCCCAGAGGGATTATGCACAGGTTCTCTATTTCCCTGCAAGACCCACAGCACTAAAATAGAACTCTCAGCCTTTCAGAAAATTTACAGTTACTTAAGTGGGATCAATGAAGAAGTAGTATCTTTGGAGAATGTAAGGACTATCTTCAGTTAAATAAACAGATGGTGTTTGCAGTCCTTATTTTGCTGATTGCTGTTGTGTGCTCCTTAATAATCCTTTCTGGAAGGACAGCAGCTATATGGGCTGGGTTCTGCTGCAGTGACAGGGCTGGATGGATGTGACTTTGAAGCAGAGAACTCATCTCAACCATTGGTCAGGATTTGGACTGGATATGTTCCACAGAACAAATTTTTGTAAATTCTTGCTGGTCTGGCTTGTGCTGGTATATGCTGTCCTGAGAACTTTTAGGCCAAGACCACTTTGGTTTAGGGGCTGTTGTTGATGCTATATTAATTTATGCCAGGCTTTAAGGTAGGGAAACTGATGAGAGCATGCTCTCAAAATTAGTCCAGATTGCTGATAATACTTGCATACTGGAAATGCTCAAGGATCTGACATGAGCTGCATTGATAACTGGAGAAAGCTTTTTCATCGGTGGTGGTGGTGGTAGGTTCAGATTTAATTCCACATTTTTCTGACTTACAGAATATACATGAATTATTAATCTTGCATTGTTTAATTCCATCTTTTAATGCTGTCTTTCATAAGTTAATAAAATACTTAATAAAAACAAAATCCTCTGCTGCTCATTAACTGTTCTTAAGGCAACTCATTAAAGAATCACGGAATGGATAAAGTTGGAAGGGAGCACAGTGGTTACTTTTTTAATAAGAACTCAGTGCACAAAGCCGGGTTTGTATTATGTCTGCAGTTGCTCATATTGTGCAGCACCAGCATCATGTTTATAAGGCAACTTAAAGATAGGACTTAACCCTGAAAATTAAGACTTGGACATGACTTTTCCAAACATATTACTAAGTGCTGTGCACTTGTAAAAGTGCTGCTACTTGTAAAAGTGCTTTGTCCTTAAATATGTAAATAAATAGTGTATTCTCGGTCTCAGCTTCCCTAGTTACTCCTGTGGGAAGGGAATGCACCTTACCTTAGTGTTGCCGCAGTTGTACTTCACAGGTGTTCCTTGTTAATCTGTGAGCTACCAATGTTGCCTGTGTTTCATTTCAGTGCACTTTAATGTGGATAAAGTTTATTCAGGTGAGACTCTTCTCTTGCCGTAGCCAGAACAATTTGCTCATTAGACTTTAGTATTATGTTGGATAGAAATCCTCCATATGTTAATTTTCATCTATCTGGTACTGAGTGTAGATCACAAAACAATGTGAAAGAGGGGAAAAACATTTTATGTAGCCTTCATGAAACGCTTTTGTTAGTTTTGGCTGTTAGAGAGATAGTAACATGCAGTTCTTACATTCATTGTACAGCGTCTTCTCTTCTGTAAATCCAATTTAAATTATTTACAATGATTCATGAACATCCAAGAAAAGACTAACAGATTTCATGTATAACATAACTTCAAGGCAAAAGCACACCCTCTTTTTTAGACTGGAGGACTCTAAACCAGAAGTTTCTTGAGGGGTAGTTGAAAGAGTGTTCCTTAGTGATCATGAAATTTCTACAGACAACTAGCTAACAAAGGAGATGTAAATGTTTGTAGATCAATGGAATAATGTAGCAGGAGGGGGTTGCTTTTGCTACGTAGAACTGGTTTGGGGTTTTTTTTTTTTGTTGTGGCTGCAAGTTGATCACCAAGAACCATGTTTCCTCTCCTGTACCATTGAAGCTCTCACTAATAATTATGTGCTTTCAGTTAATTAAGCTGGAACAACACAAAAGCAGACTTGCTTGGATAAGTAGCAAGAAAACATATCTGGATTGTGTTTGAAGAAGGATTTTAGTCATTTTACCAGTGGAGTCACTGATCCACCAAATCTTTATTCATGTGAGTGATCTTTGCACTTGCAAATAATCCTATTGTAGCTCACCATCTATGAACAAAACTCCTGTCCACGTTAATACACTCTTTGTTTTAGTGTCCGTCAATAGAAAAGAATCAAGAGTAAATGTTAAAGAGCAAATAGCTCCAATAAGAAGAAAGCCTTAAAAATCTTGCCAACAGAAAGTGCTACAGCAGCAATATGACCACTCATCTCAGTATCAAATGTGTAACTACAACCAAAGTTTAGTTTTGGGAAACTTGAGTGGACATTCTGCTTTGCTTGAGACTGTCTTCTGAATTCTCCAGCTTTTCCTGGAAAGGAATTGCCTGTGTCTTTTAAAGCACTACACGAGGGATGAAAGTTTGCCTAATGCTAGTCATTTAAAATTTATCAAAGAAAAATGCCAACAAGCAGCTAATCCATCAGGACCAGCAAAGTTGACAGTTGCTGATAATGAACTGTTGTTTAAATTCAATAAGAGTATTAAGAAAAAAGTATAGCACATTAAGGAAAACCAAGGCCCTACATGAGTGTTACCTTCTCTTAATTCTGTATATTATATTCAAATGCAGTTTTCTCTACCTACCATGTTAACTGATACTGCTCCTCCAAGCAGTGCTGGATGGTCAGTACATCTCTAAACCCCTCCATGCAGAGAAGGCACTTGCTAAGTCCCTGGAGAACAGAATATTTTTTGTCTGGAAAAGTTTGAGTGTTACCCCCTTCTTTCTCTCCTAGTGTCCCTTTTTACTAAGTTGGGGGATGCCCCAACAAGAGGCAGATGAAGTTTCCCATGCTCTGGCTCTCCACCTCTCTCCTTGAGGACTCCAGTAAGATGCTCTCTGGGGCATGGCTACTGGAAAGACCTCCTTCATGTCAAGCACTTAAGTCAGTCTGGTTAAATAAATCTCTGTGAGAAAGCATAGGCTCCTAGGGAAGTGGCTGGCACTGTGTCAATGAGTAAACCCTCAGCTGGTGTGAATCAGGGAAGTTTGCAGCGCTGAGCTCCTGTGCAAATCCTGCCTGCCAGAAGTGCTACAGACCTGCAGGTAGATGTACAGCTCCTTGCAATGTCTGCCTGGCAAAAGGACTAAGGATCAGCCCCACTGTGGGGGAATCCCTTGAGGGTGGCTCTGGGTCTGCCTCATCAACATGTCTCATTTAGACTTGGATATCTGCAGGAAACTTCTTGCAACAAGAAAGGAAGGCACAGCTTTAGCTTTCTGTGGCAGGACCTATTGCATCCTGCCCAGTAAGCTCCCAGCTAAGAAATGAGTTAAACTAGTAATAAAAGTCAACTGGAATGAATTTTATCTAAACATCATTTTTCTTTGGTCATTGAAAATAATTTTCTAGGCATCTATGCCCTTGGAAAGGAACAGCAATCCCCTACCACACTCCCATTACTTGAGATTCACCTCCAGCCATCACTGCTAACATTTTTTCCTTTTTTTTTTTCTCCTTCCTAGGTTGAGTTCTTTAATAATTTCATGTCTCTTTCAGTCTAGGCTCCAGCCTGGGAAAAACAAACCTGCTAGTCTGGCGAAAGCCAAACACACATGGCCCAATTACCAGCTTCCCCACTGTTCCTTTGGGCTGCCTGGTATTCTCCCTGCCTTTGTTTTGCTGCCTGCTCCCGGCCTCTGAGCAGTTTCCTTTGACTCTGCTCTGTGCAGCCAGGCAGAACAAGATCCAGCAGGTAAACTGAGGAAGGGCTATTGTCCAGCTGCCCCTCACCTGTGGATTTCTGCAGTTTATCTGCCAGCAGAGCTTCTCGCAGGCACACACCTCTGTGAAGAGCTTCTTTGCTATGGAATTAGGGAAAACACCTTGCTCTTTGCATCTGAAACACTTGTGTGTGGGGAGGGAAGAGTTGGTGTGTCTCAGTAACAGCAGGCCAGGTATTGCAGATGGGGTGCTGGGCACGAGGTCGCGTCACTCCAGCTCTGACTGTGTGGTGCTTGTCTGTCCTCCAGCTGGTGCCTCAGCTGGCACTTGTCCTGACAGCTTTGGGAAGAGCCAGGAGGATGGATGGCACTGTCTTGTGCTCCCGCAGCTCTCTTGGAGCAGGGAATGTGTGGGAGCAGTGCAGTGAGGACCGGGCCTGATTGCTACGGGAAGGATGGTGCCCACTGTTACCTGTCAGTACAATTTGAGAGGTGGGCAGTGGCAGGTCCTAGGGGTAGGTGCTCACCAGTGCAGGATCTCAGCTCATGCCTCTGCCAAGCTCCCCTGCTACAGCTGCAGGGGTGTCTACCTGGAGGGGATAGGAGAGCAACCTGTTCTCTAAATGTGCTGCACCAACTGGGATCCCCAGAAGAGCTCTTGGGGTGACGAGGAATGCCAGTCCAATGTCCATTTTTCAGGTTTGTCCCCCTGGCTCAGCTGCCTCATCTTCCTGTGACCCGAGCTTCCCTGAAGCCCAGGCTGTCCTGGTGATGAGGGTACGTGCTGAGGTCCAGCTCTCAGCAGTTATATCAGTTCATCCTTCAGCCCCAGGAATGCCACCTCATATCTGCCTGGCTGCAGTAGTCCTAGGCAAGCTGCCTCCACTGAGCCTGGCACCGTCTGCAGTGGGTGTTGCTGGTGCATCCAAAGCTGTTCCAGGGACACAAGCCTGGGATTCAGGTTTCTCCTACTAACTCAGCTGAGTAGGACAAGGGTGCAAGGTGTCAGCCACGCAGCCAGCTGTTGGTACTTGTCCTGCAGAGCAGGATGTTTCGGGAGCTGCAGTGGATGCCCCTGGCAGAGTACCTCAAATGTGCAGCAGCCCTGAGGCTGCGTTATGAGTTAACGACCAAAAATCAAGTTTGAAGAGTGAGAACTGACTGGAAACAAAATATTTTCCCCATCTTTTCACTAGCACGACTAATAGAATAGACTTGCCCTGCTCAAAGGGTTTACAGTTCATGAAGGATTTGTGTGCAAGGAGGGAGCTAGCAAGGGGAGCACTAGGCAGAAGCTTAGAATTGTTAGCATGTATCTCCGTCTCTGCTCAGTTTGTAAAACAAATTCTTCAGACAGGTGCTTGAATTCACAAGCTCTTCAGAGGGAATTTATCAGCCTTCAGGAATATACTGGCTAAGAAGAAAAAAAACCTATTGCCATCAGCTGCTAGGAAGGAAAAGCTAATCATCTAAACTTTAAGGCGGGAGAGGTGCAGCTGTCAAAGCAATAAGGTAAATGAGTCTGAGGCTGAAATGGTTTTTGCAGCAGAACTCTGCTCCCTGTTTAATAGGGGAGATTGAACTATAGGACCATTCCACTATTCCCTGGTAATGCACCATTTTGGGACTGACTGGGTGGTCTTAAGTCCATTGCCACAGTGGTTATATCGCTGATACCAATCAAGGCTCCGCAGCTGAGACCCTGAGTGACCTGCTTCAGCAGCTTTTTTCAAACCCCAATTCACTCATTTGTGTGGGATGCTTTTCTGCTACTTTATTTATGGGATTACATAAATGAGCCATTAAAAATGTAAATCTTCAGAACAGTTGAATAATACAGATTTAAACAATAAGTTCAGGGCGGTACAGTACAGAAACTTCCCCAAACCAGCAGTACTGCACCATCGTGGCTATGGCAACAATAGTGGGTTAAGGGAAAGAGAGAGCAAGGAGGAAAATAAAACGTTCCAGCATTGTTACAGTCACTGGCACCACAGAAAGACTAAGGTTTGGGTTTTTTTTGCAGAGTATTAGAACAATAATGAAGATGTGTTATTATGCACCACAAAGGAGACCATGCCATCCCTCACATAGTGCAAGTGTCAAAACAATCGAACTGGCAACAGAATTGAGTTTAAGTGAAGTTTGTCCTACCTCATCACAAAGCATTTAACCCTTCCAGAGCCGGAGCCAACTACAGCCGTGCCATGGCTAGCACAGGCTCTTTTCCTCTCTCCTGTGCCATAAGGCATCTGCTCTGTGCATCCTTTTCCATCAGCAGTAGCAATGGAGCTGTGCACTGTGTACCTTACTGAGGAGGAGTTGCCTGCGGAATTAATTTGGCTTTCTTTGTGCTTATATCAAGTTAAAGTACCTGGTGAGACAATAACACAGGGAAGAATTGCACTGAGACTTAGTTAAATCCCACGGCAACCTTCTTTCTGCAAAGGATAAAAACATGGAAGTAGCTTCTAAGCTCTGCTAAGTTAAAAATATCTGAGCTACAATAGCAGTCTACTGATTTTGTCAGTTCAGAGGTGTATTTGAGCTGTTACATAACAACCCTAATGTGACAACTGTGGTGAAGAAGATGTGCACACCTTGAAAATAAGCTCTGAGACACATCCAGTGCTCTCCCTAGATCCAGATTACACCATGTGTTATTTCAGTAAGTTTTTCCTATCATCTGGTTCTGGAATTGAGTAGGTATTTTATGTAAGGAAATTTGTGAGAGTAAATTTGGGAATTTATATAAAAGGCATATTACCTCTCTATTTCAGAGGTCACTACTCCCTGAATTTTAATATTTCTAACCTAAAGGTAAATGTATACCTCTACTGTCCTAATTCCTCTGCTGTAAGAAGGGCAAAGCTGCTGCCCAGTGAATCACAACTCACTTGCAAGAAAGACCATGATCCCACCAAACCAGATCTGCGTTTATAGGTCTGACCATGATGGAAACAGCTGCATACAGATACAATATTTTGAATTGCTTTGGCTTGTAAAACTTATAAATGAAGAGCCTTGTGGGGAAAAAAAAAAAAAGCAGTTAAATTTTTCTGCAAATAATGTAAGTAGGCAAGGTGTGAAATGGCTTCCAAGTGAAGTTTTCCACCACAATAGTTTTTCATGCATTGCTGTATTTAACTGACCTTTAGGACACATTATTTCATAACTGTGGCACTTGGACTGGATTCCTTTTCTACATCTGTGCAAATCCATAAACCGAGGAGTTACTGTGAATTTATGCTGGTGCAAGTTTGAAGTGAAGCTGTTTCATAGTCTCTTTTATCCTTAAAGTTCAACATCCTTTGCTGATTTTTGCTACCTTTCCTTTCTGAAGACTGTTTACATTAGTTTATCAATATCATAAAGCATTTTTAGCTTTATTATAACATTCAGCATTCAACCTACTATCACAGAGGAGTTGAAGTTGGAAGGCATCTCTGGAGGTCACCTGGTCCCAATCACCTGCTCAAGCAGAGCCACCTAAGGCTTGTTGACGAGGACCACATGCAGAAGACTTCTGAATATCTCCAAGGAGTTGTAAGTATCTCCAAGCATCACATTGTGTTGATTTGTTATTGGTTCAACTGCTATCGGTAACAGTGTGACTGATTTTACTGTATGTAGATAATGGACACCATAAAAGCATTCCAACTCCCTAATATTTTTTACCTGCTCTACTAGGACAAGAAGAATTCCTGGTAGTGGAAACGAGAAAATACTTAAAGATTACTATGATCATCAGCTATACTAGCATAACAAAGTTTATTTTACTAATGGTGGCTCTCCCAATGGGATTGTTTCTTTGGCTTGGGGGAAGAAAAAGATTAAATGGGAAATTTGATTTATTGGCAAAATAGAAGCCACAAGAGCATAGAAGGTAGAGAGCTGTGTATTAATGAAGAAAGTCTTTGTCTGTGAAGGAAGATACACATATGAGCCTTTTTGAGGTCATTGGATTGATCTAGGGACAGAATTGGGGTTTTAGTATAGATAGCTGTTGCTCTCAGTCAAAGTGGTGGTATTTACAGACTTTCCTGCCTTATTGTGTGTGATGTTGGTAGTTGCAAGTGGTTACAGTATTGGTCTGTGCAGTCGTGGGCACTAAGAGGGCAGGTCATGGACTGCAGCCACATCTAGCCCACCCACCAGGTGGGTAGAACATCAGGAGAGGTGCACATTTGGGCAGCCTCTTCAGGAGTCCCCACATCAGCTTTTCCACCTCAGTGCAGAAAGTGGAGTGGGGTGGTACAGAGGAATGCTGGCCTTCAGAAAGATCTTCCATGGGTCAATGGGTCATGTGCATGTTCAGGCTTCTAAGATACTGTGATGTGGATCCAGGTCTTTAAGCATATTTAAAGAAGTAGCAATGGGCTACAATCCTGTTTGCTTCAGGGGGATAGCTGAATATTAATCTTAACATTTTCAATCTGAAAGCAGATAGTTCAAAACAGAGGCTTAAGAAGATCAGCCACTCCATCATCCTAATGCACATTATTTTCTTTGTTACTCATTCTACATCAGCTCAAGCGAGTACTTCATCTAAGTCAGACTGTAATCTCTCTGGTGTCATCCAAGGAGTTTTCCCCTTTGTTCCCTCAGTCACCAGCATTGAAGGAAGCATTGAGGTCTTACCTAGTTTGGAACCTGTCTTATGATTCAGAAATGCAGAATTTGAACCTCACTATGGGGGAGGGAGGGAGAGGGGGAGAGAGGGAAATGGGGAGGGAAGGGAAGAGGGAAGAGAGTAAGACTGAAAGAAGGGAGGTGAGTAAGAGGGAAGGGAGTAGGGGAGGAGGGTGGGACCATTTCTAATGATCTGATATGGTGTAAGACAGCTTTTCTCCTTCAGGCAGAATCTGATGCTGAGCTCCCTGTGCTGCTGTCACCAAGAGCACTTTCCCTTCTCCCACCCCATCTTGCTTTTTCTGCAGGCAGCTGTAAGGCACTGCCAAAGGTCACCTACACCAAACTGCTTTGTGCTGCTGTCCTGGGTTAGGGAAGCTTATAAGTCTGAGCTTCAGTGGGGAAGAAAGGTCAGGCTGACTGTCTCCTCTAAGAAATATCTTAAGCAGGAGGAAAACCAAATTTCACCTCTGGCTTTTTAGAAGGGCGGCTTCCCTTAGAGCTTTCCCAGTGTGCCAGATTATAAGTACTTTGGCTGATATCTAAATGGAGCTGGAATTCTTCAGTGAATGCAGAGTCCTAGGTTGGAGAGATGTGTCAAGATAATTTTGTGGGTCTCTCAAAGCACTGCTGCAGGAGCAGGTAAGTCAGAAGATGAGCTGGTGGAAACAAGAAACTTGTGTCCATGTCCCAAGTTCCTCGAAGACTTCAAATAAGGTTGGAGGAGCTGTTGCCTGTCAGTTTAGCCACGGTCGGGTGAAAGCCAGGATGCTTTGGAGTGGCAGCAGCTGTGGACACAGAGCAGCATGGGCGGGTGCATGCAAAGTACAGTATGCAGGGAGTAGTGGTGTCTGTCACAGTCTGGAAACCTGGGAAGTTCTTGGAGTAGTAAGTTCTTCTGCTGCCCCAGAAAAGAGACAGAAATCTTTTCTGCCTGAAGTCTTTGGTTCCTGTACAGATCTGAAGAAAATCTCTTACACCTGAAGGTTTCTTTTTCCACCTCTGTCATTGGTTTAATAAAAAGCTTTCACTATACTGACATAAAATGCTTTGTTCACTTTTTTCTCCTTTCTTTTTTAATCTGTTTCCCCCCAAATGAAAGTGACAATTTGACACCCTGAATAAGGCTAGATTCTGCCCTCTCATAAACCACAAATGCAATTGCAGGAACAATGTTGACTATGACCACGTGGTTAAAGAAAGAAGGAATCAAAACAACCAAAAATAACCAGTATGAATTCAAAGTGAAAATGAATGGAGTCTGTCTCATTCATAAATGTCATACAAGACTTCGGTTAAAAAGGCAAGCCTGTCATCCCAAGACCAGCAGCTGTTGTTATGTTGAACAAAATTGATACAAATGGGTATTATTTTAAAGTGAAATGCTTAATCCCAGGCCTAACAAGCCCACTCTCCTCCCTGTAACCCTGTGCCATACAAGCCATGATCTCCAGTAGAGGGCTTGATTGCACAGGAAATAAAATTCCCTGGCTGTGCCCTACCAAACTGACAAACACCCTGGCAATGTTTGAGTTACTATGGCAATCACAAAATAGGAAGGCCTTTTCTTCTTTTCCCCATCTCTGCATGCAGCCGCAGGCTGCTCCTGAATAGCTCACATCTGCAAAAAGTTTTAACACGGTACTCAGATAAAGAAAAGGATCCCAAAAATGGGCATTGACCCGTCTCAAAAAATGTTGCAAATTTTATATACAAGAACTGGGGAGCTGTGCCACTTTGCACAGGTTATGTCATAATGTGAACAAAAAGGGATAAAAGCTGATGAAGGCTTTTGCTGTTAAATATGGAGAGAGGGGAAAAAGCAGAAGCAAATGACAGCTTTAATGCAGATGTAAGAAGAAAAGTCAAAGATGGGTGACAGAAAGTTTCTGGTTAATGAATAAGGGAAAAATTTCTAACACAAAAACCAGACAAAAGAGTAAAATACAATAAAAATCTCACTATAGAGATACTGAGAAAAGTCCCAAAAGCACAGTGAGCAAAATCTTGGAGCTATCAAACCATGTGAAACGGACATGTGGTTCTTTAGAGTGGCCCATTTCAGGCGTTAATAGCTCCCATTATAAAGGGGGAACCTGATCTCTGGCCTGGAAAGCTTTCAAGAAGCAGACTTTTTACAACAAAATTGAATAGCAAAACAAAACTGAACTTTCCTGCCTTGCACAAACTGACTAGGATTTTGGTCTTTCTAGACAAATTTGGTCCTGCATCATGAACTGTTACACATTTTACCAGTTTTCCTTGGACGAATGCTTTCTGGTAATGAAGAATAATTATGTATTTAAATGGAGATTTTCCCTCTGGCAGATCTGGCAGATCCTGTGCTTTCTGACAGTACACTTTCCACCATTAAAATATACTTATTTTTGATGATAGAAACTTACCTTTACCAGCAAGCTGATTTCAAACACCTGATTTAGATGCCTGCATAGAGTATGTGAATGTGTGTTAAGTGCCTGATGGTCTCACCAAGCTGTTTAACCCCAGTGAGGGAAAAGGTATGAATCCAAAATTCATCATACAGGTCTGCTGCTCTGAGCTATCTTTGCCTCAGATATATGGATCTGTGAGGCAGGAACTCGGAAGTGCCACCACCACCTTCACATACGGTAGCTCCATCTTTTAAGAAGGTTCACTAAGAGTAAATCTATTCCTAATTTGTTCTTAGTCCTAGATTCGATTGACATGTTATAGCTTCTGAAAGTATCATTGCGCTTTAAAAGCTCTTACTGACAAGTCACATTAATCACTGGCTTCTGAGAAAGGCTTAATGTGAGGAAATGAATGAAAATGACATAAGCTGTTCACAAAAAAAGTCCAAAGGGCCAAAAGAAGCTCCAAATCCAGTAAAAGTGGGACTACATTATACATTCATTGACTCTTGTTCTTTTGGGGGTGTTTTGGTATGAAAAGAAAGAGACAATGGAAGACAATAGTGGTACCTTATCAAAGTTCATTGAAGCAGTTATTTCAAATACTTTTAACGGCTTGTCACTGGATCTTGCAAGTCTCCCAGAGTCTAAGCACTCTGTCACATTTGTGTACCAACCACTTAAAGTGCTGCTAAAGCCTTTTGACCTGGACTCACTCTCCTTTATCTAGGTCAAAATGCAAGGCAAAGCCTTTGTATTCCATGGCCTTCATTAAATTCATTGATTTGACCTGTATTTTAAAGACCAAAAGTCAAATGGAATGGGAAGTTAAAGTTCCCATACAAAATCTTCCACTGAGCACTTCACTGCCTCCTTGAACTATGTGACATACAGAAAAGGCCATCTCACGGCCATTTGAAGTGTGGGCTATAGCTGGAGCGGCAGTTTTGTCCAGTTTTTTCAAGAGCTTTGAAGGAATTCATCAGAGCTTTCCCTCTCTTAAATGAGGACAAAAAAAAGTTGAAGCTCGCAGACAGTCCCATTGGCCATTTCTTCCTGCCCCTAGTCATCCGCTCAACAGGGCATAGCAAAGTTCAGGGGTAGATAAATAATATTTAAATCTCTTTAGCACACAGACAGGCAGGGATGAGGTTGTTGCTTTACATTAGACTCTTGACATGCTCAGGGCCAACTGCACTATCGGGGAAAAAGAAGCAATCAGCTTTTCCTGTATCAAGAAATAAACTTTCTGCATTTGGAGATCAAATTTTACAACTAGGGTGTAGTCTGTCTGGAAACACAGCATAAAACTTAAGGCCTTCAGAGAATAAGAACAGGTTTATGTCTTGATTTGGTCTTCAACATGGACTCAGACATCACACAGCTGGAAACCTGGGGGTTTCACTCAGCCCTAGTAAGATGGACCCAGAGATGTTTCTGCATGTGGCTGACCCAGCTGGTGTTGTGTGTCTGAGAAGGGTTAGGCTGACTGTAACTGGCAGGGGCAGTCCAGGTTGGCTAGAGAGGCAGGTCCTGCCCTGTGGGGATGAGGTTGAGAACAGTTGCTAAAGACCCTGTCTTGCCCCTGTGATGCCATTGTGCAAGGCTGGATTGGACTGGTTACCTTTCTTGCCTGGCAGAGGTTCGTGGCTTATTTACAGCAGGAACAGTGGACTGAAATAAAAATAAATTACAAACATGAGAGTAAACTTCAGTCAAATGACAGGCCACACAGATCTTCAAAAACAACTTGCCTTGAGAAGATCTGCAGTTTTATAATGTCAATAAAAGTTATCATGCAAGATCCAAGTATCTGGCACAACCTTCCAGAAACAAATTGTTTTCATGACTGGCGTTAGGAGTGAGATTCAGCTGCTGAGAGGTATTAGGTTATGTGACTGAAGGCTTACCCCTGTGAACACAGAACAGAGGAACAGGGCTGACAGGGCCCCTATAACCCAGTCAGAGAAAACGTGATGCAAAAACCTAGCTTTTCCAGGGCTCTCACAGGCCAGGCACCAGACCCATGGACTGGGGATAACAGCTCCTAACCGAGAGGATCCCTGCTCACCTTAAAGGCTGAAAGGGCTGGTGCCTATGGGGATGGGGGACTGAGGATGAAAAGAGGGGGTAAGGCAGCAAAAAGAAAGAGCAGAGAGATGTTAGCCTGTGCTGTGTTTGGGTTCCTACTCAGCCAAAATTTGGCCATCCCAACACCCTCCCTTTTTTTCCTTTTTCCCTCTGAACACAGCTATCTCTTCACAGTCCCCTTGGAGCAGCAATCCTCTCAGGAGCTTTGAAGAAGTTAAAATGCTTTCTCAGGAGCTTCCAGCAGAATTCATGCAGCTCTGAGCTGATGCAGAACCAGGGTGAACCCAGTGCTCTAATCCATATAGTAAATGACCTCAGTAAACACAGCAGCTCATATGGGGATCACTGATAAGTTTAAGTATTCAAAAGAAAGTTCAGGAGCAGGTTAAATCCCCTTCATCTAGCAGTCGGTCTATAAAAGAGTAGGCTCTGCTTCTGTTTCTAGGTTCGCAGAATTGTGATTTTGTATCTCATCACTTCAAAGATGAAACGAAGAAGCAGAAACAACACAGGTGTCGGCTAATGGCAGAATGTCATCTCAGAGAAAGGCTGGCTGGAAAAACGGAGGTATAAAGGAAGGTTTCTTTAGTTTTTGATTGAATTCTGTACTTCCCAGGAATCTTCCAAGGGCATAGTGTTCATTCAAAAGAAGCAAATGCAAACTTAAGGAAAAAACCCACCAAACCAGATCTAAAACAGCCCTTTGAGCCATTATTTTCTATTATTCTGATTTTGTTCAAAATCAGGATTCCAGAATCTAGAACAGGATTCCTGACCAGAAGTAGTTTATTTGATATTTTCTTTTCTATTTATCTGTAGAAGGATTTTATTTTCCTTAATTATTCCTCCATAGCATTCTGCTCAGCACTGGCAGTCCTTGGACTGTCTGCACATTCCTTGTCTATTGCTTTGCACATTTCCAAGATTTTTTTTTTTTTTTTTTTTTTGTTTTTTCCATTTTCAAAATTTTTTTTTTTTTTTTTTTTTTTTTTATGTTTCGTGACTGGGTCACAACTGGTAACTTAGAGACACATTTTTCTAATGTCCAATTGGGCAATTCCTGGAGCTTTGAAGATTTATCAGATGATCCTTCCTACTGTGACTCTTCATGGAGGAACGTGTTTGCCAGACTCTGTGTCCAAGAACATCCTAAAAAACCATAGTGCCCTCATGACACTGGAAAGGAATGAGAAGAAGAAGGAGCTGAATGCCACCAAAGAAGACTGATTATTTTGTATTTGGGAAAATATTTGCAAAAAGCTGTTTGGAGCTGGCTGTAAACAGGGTCTCTAAAACAGTGTTTCTATTAAAGGAGTATTGTTTCTGACCACCAGAGCAGAATGAAAGTAACTCCAAGACCACATTGAGAGATGTGAGAACCTTCTAGTCCTTGTCATGCTCCCCTTTCCGCCAGTCCAAGGTGATCCCTTTGCAGTGAAAGCCTTCTTTGGGCTCTGGGGAGAGCAAGAAACCATTGGGGAAGAAAACTGCAGAAGGTGAACTTGCAACATACCTTAGTGGGTCAGGGCAGAGGTCCTCCACCCATCTACCCATCCTCTGTTGTAGGCAGTAGGAGCTGCTATGGGGGAGAACACAGGATTTTTATCACTTGTTGTGGAAACCCCTAGCCCCAGAGCTGATGGGATGTTAGTGGGAGGCACCTGCACAGACCCTGAATACCAGCTAAAGAGCTTGCTGTTCACAGATGTGTCTAATCCTGTTGGGAACCTGCTGATACTATTCAGCTTTGCAGCCTCCCATGGATGTGATGTCCAGATATTTTCTACCAGCCATGCACTGGTCTCTATCTGTTTTAAATTGATTTCCCTGAGTTTCCCTGAGCACTCTCTGGCACTTGCATTAAGGGATTTACTGAACAGCATTTCCAAGTTTGCCTTACCCATCATGTTTGTGGTTTGGTGAACTTTGTATGTAACTCCTCAGCCTTGTCTCCTCTAAACTAAGGAGCCTCTTTAGTCTCTCCACATAAATTGGCTGCTTCACCTCAGTGTCATTTTCATCACCTCTTTCTGTGTCTTTCTGTGTCTCTACTACATCCTTCTTGATATGCAGAGACCTGAGGTGCACCCAATGACCTATGCATGACATAAATAAGGTTTTCACTCTCTCTTCTTCCTAAAAAGAAAATTAAAAAGAATACTAAATGAGATAAATGCAAATGACATTGCACTATATAGAGAATTATTTTATATCTTGAACATCATAATAATCTCACTAGTAGTGTCCTGTGGGTATTACAGGTTCACAATGGGAGAGATTTTGTCCGTGTAACATCTACTGGATGCTCTGGTGGCTGCTGCACACATAGGCTGCCTCCTGAGTCAGAGGCTGCTTAAAAATATGAGCCCAGGCAACAACCCCTGAGCTCAGGCCATGCATCTCTGAAGTACAGAAACATGAGCAAGCCTCACATACTCCTCAGTTAGGATGTATAACTGATAGGCTGTTTTTTTAATCCATTCAAGTAACAATTTTGATGTGTCCTATTTATTTTAGTATTTTACTTGGAAGTTTGAAGCCTGCGAACTGTGAAGACTGCAGCAAATTCAAATTATGGCTCTTTGAGGGGCAGAAAGGAAAAAATAAGGCATTTAAAGGCTCATTTTATTCTGAAAAACCACAGTCAGCACTAGAGGCATGTTATGCTGATTCAGACATGTTGAGAAACTTTCCCTGCTCAAAGAACTTGGAACCAAAATGGGCAAGGGCAAAAAAGAGGGAACAGGACAAATGAGGTGAAGGGTGATGCTACGTGTGGGACCAGAGAGATGTAAAGCTTGGCTCTTTAATTGCAAGATTTATAGTCTTAGAAGAAAGATTTTTCACACAAGAAAAGATCTTCAAACACTCCTACCTTTGTCCTTCCTGCACACCCCTGCTAATCTACTTGTCAAGACATCCCACAGCTCCTTAGAAATTTGCTCTCAGAAGTCACCTGGTGAGTATACCATAGTTACTTCTGCTTTATAGGAAGACAATGAAACAACACACTTGAGCTGAAATTATAGCTCAGACTGAAAACTTCCTTCATCCAAAAGTGCAGTGCTGTCAGGTCTGATTCCCAGCTCAGTCCCAGTACCAGCACAGGCCAGCACAGTGGTGCAGCAGGGAGGTTGCTCTTGACCACTGCAGCCAACCCTCTGCTCTGCCTTCAGGAATGTGAGGGTCACCTCTGGAACCACTCCATGCTTCCCAGGGAACCACCATGACACAAAGCACTCAGGACCACGGTAGCAATGGGATAGTCACCAGTATCTCTGGGTTTGCTGGGGGTTTGTACTGGTGTTAGCAGATCAGGCTTTTTGTCCTTACAGACTTTCAGAGCTTTCTCTTTCTCCTTGTGGTCACTTCTCTTTTCAGTTCTTCTCTGAAGGTATATATTTCACAAATAGCAGTCAGCTGTGTACAAATTTGGGCCATCCTCTGCAGTGGACCAACACATGAGGGAGGACCTCACATTTTCAGCACAGCTGCAAAGCAACAGCACCTGAATGCCAACATAGACACCTGACATGGCTGGATTTGTCTCCACTGCCATCATGGGAGTCCCCCTAGCTCAGACTCTTCCATGTCCATCCTTCCAGGCCATCTGTGGCAGCTGGGATGACATCAAATCACTACAACAGGAGCACAAAGCCCTGGTATTTTAACTCTTCACCTTAACAGGTGACATGGGGAGGGCACTCCCTGCAAAATGCCCTGCCTGAGCCCCAACAAGTGGGAGCTTATGGCTTTCTGCACTGAAGAGTTGAGGAGAGTTGTGTTGATCCTCTGCATGGCCTCGTCATCTGACAGCCTTGTTTGCCAGGCTTCGAGTGAGAGTATCGAAACCTAATGATGTACTACTACCAACATCCATGCCAAAGACAAGGCCATTTAGAGCAGAGAGACAGGCTGAGTTAGCATAAAAGAAGAGGCATCAATCACCATTCCCCCAAGACAATGGTGATAATTTGATGGCTGTTTTTTAAGAAGAACTGATACTATACAAAGATTGAGGAGAAAGGTCTGGTAGGCTTCACCTGCAGCTGAGAACTATTTGTTCCCATTGTGCCAACCCAGAGCGAGGTTTGAAATGGCAATTTCTGCAGCTGGCATCATATGCATCAAGTTATGCACACAGCTAAGGGTTTACTTTAAATCACTAGATTTTCTGGCTCAGACTGTTATTAGTCAAGCTTGAGTGACTTTACTAATGAATTAGCTTCCTGTTGAATTTTAAGTTAAACTGCAGAGCGGTGTAGTGTGATTTTTGTTCTGTTGAAATAATTCAGCTTTTGTGAAATTATTTCCCATTATTAATTCTTTAAGACCTTTTCTATTGGCTTCACAAAGATCAAATTCAGACTCAAGACAAAAATTTGCAAACCTTATACATTTAGCTGAGTTGTATCCATGTACTTGAGACCTATGCTTGACATTTTTGTTTCTAGAGGGATGAATCCTTGCAGACACCCTTACATAGGGTGTAAGGTGATTCCACAGAATAAAACCAAAGATATTAAGAGTGCTGAAGTCATCAAAGTAGATTCACTCTGAAAGGTTACAAAAATAAGGCTGGAGGGGTTTCCAAGGAGTCTTTTAGTACTGGCCATCACCATAAGGCACGGTCACCCTCACCTGTCAGATGGAGTATTCTGCAAGCTGTTTGGACAGCACACCCCTCTCCAGCACAGCTCCACTCCCTCACTGTTCATGCTGTTAGCAAGTGTTCCTAGTGTCTTATGGGAATTCCTGCACTGCACCTAAGTATGTTATTTCTTGTCCTATATGGGCACCAAGAGCGTTTTGCTCCTTTGCTGCAGGTCTTGATATATTTGATGAAATATATCTTTGATATATTTGAAAAATATAATCAGAAAATCTCAGGCATGCACTAGAGCAACTCCAGTTCATTCATTGTATATCACGCTTTTAGACTTATTGCCATTATTATTGTCCTCACTGGGCTCTCTGTTTTGCCTGTACCTTCACAGATGTGCAGATGCCAGGCTGAGCCCTGGTGAAGCATGAATCACTGCTGAGCAGGGAGGGAGAGTTAGTCAGAGTACAGCTCAGTTTGTGTATCTCCTTGATAGATATTTGAATAAACATTCCGTATTTTGCCAGAGACCTTTTCAGAATTGCAGCATAAGCAACAAATTTGCTTTTGCAGTCTTTAGGGAAAATGTGGTAAGGATACTGAAATGCCTTGAAACATACTTAGAAACCAGCAGGTTTCAGGGTCTTGCAGTGAGAAACAACTGGACTCATCAGTCCCAGAACCATGTTTAATTTATGTGGTAGGTTTCAGTTTTATTTCAGCTTAATTGAAATGAATCTTTCCATTTTCTCCAGCAGCTATGGCTTCTGTTATGGTAACCCTTATAGTGATATCTGCAGAAATATGCCAAGGTGCTAGCAAGGCTCTTTAACCACAATGAATGATTTCTGAAGAATTTGCTGCTTTTCACAGATGGTTTTGGCTTGGGTTATTTTTTTCTTTTTCATATTTTAGCTTCCATTTCTACTGTGCTCATCCAAACTCCTTCAACATGAGCTTCATGAGCAAGATGGGGCAGAGAACAAGCTTAGTAAATTATCTGCCCTGTGGGCATCCTTCACGGCATGTGAGTGTGACTCATGAGGCCCAGCCTGCTGCTGCCCTCATGTGTGGTGCAGTGAACTCAGTCCATGTGCACACCACAGCTACCCTGGACAGCAAGTGTTGGTTTCGTGCAACACTGAAACATGAAATGGACAGCTTGGGGGTGAGCATGTCACACACACTGCAGATGAGACAGCTCTGGGTCAGCAGTGGTATAGCTACAATTTAAAAGCTCTGCCTTTACCTCAGGCTTTTTTCCTTCTGCCTTGCTGGTATGAAGAGAAGGCAATTTTGGTTTTACATCTGAATTTCAGGCACCAGTCAAAATGTAGCTTATGCACCAGGGCCTGCCCCATTCAGTTCTAGCACTGATTCCCTATTCAGTTGCAAAATTGGATTGTATCTACAATGAGAATGCTCCTGAGGGGAAGAAGCAAGAGTATCTGTGACTTTGTTCAAGTGATGTTGAATATCTAACCTGATCTTTCTTTCACTCTGTGACATTGCTAAGCCCACCGCTACTTCCAGGAGAGCATCCTGTGGTGAAGCCACTGCTACCCTCACTGGGAAGTGCTCTTTTAAACATTTTTAAGAGGCTTCTCATATGCTTCAAGGTTTAATGTGCATCATCTGAGTACTTCAGGCCTCCACATTTTCTATCAAGTCCTATTACCTCTCAGCTCCTAAGTAGATAGGAGGATTTGTGCAAATAAACTTGATCTTCCAAGCAAGTCAAGACCACTCCTCTGTGGTGTGCTCAGTGCTTGAGAGAAAGACATTCCAAACAGACAGCATCCTTCCCTTCTACAGTGGAGGATGAGCAGGGCTGTTGGAGGCCACATGGAAAGTACTGATCTCTTCACAGGTGATAATTCAAGGACTTGCAGTGCCCGAAACTCTTTCAGGCACCTTTGGTGTGGACAGCGGCTGTGCATGCTGCCTTATGATTCTTAGGTGTTCCATCCTGAGTATTTGGTCTTCAGAACCACATAAATCTTATCTTATAAATATCTGTCCTATAAATTGCCCTAGGTTACTAGAGAGGCCAGATCAAGAAAAGGAGCTAATGACCTCCTATAATTCTTCCATTGTTTCTTAGCTACTGAAATACAGACAGGGACATTGGGAGGAGTTTGGAATTTCTGAATGTGCTGGAAATGGAAATTATCTCAATCCGCTTTGCACAGAGGCCTGAGGATAAGTTCTTTATGTAAGCTTTCTAAAATCAAAGCTGAAGTGTGATTGTCATAACGATGGGAAGGAACTATCCTTTAAATAACTCATGGCTGAGTCACTAATTCCTTGGAAGACAAAGACCAGGTCTCTGTCTGGATTGTAGCAGGAACCAGAGGTATGTTTGGGTCACCTTGGTGGTGCACCCCAGGACTTGCCCTGGGAAGACCTGTTTGCTCATGTTCAATAACAATCCAGACAAGAGGGGTTAGCATGCTGCAGACTGAGGACACATAACTATCTACAAAGACAGAAGCTTCACCTGGACTGGAGTAATGCTGCTAGAAATGGAAGACCAGTCAGCTCCCTCCTTCTAGGGAAGGGTGGAGGCAAAGGGAAGAACCTTCACTGGTACAGTGATATCTTCACTAGAAGATAAAGGATCCCCAGCCATTTCTTCCAGCTTCATGCACTCCGGACACATCATGACAATTTCTGTCTGAAGGTTTGCCCTTCGGAAATGCTTTATATAATATGACTACCGTTATGATTTATATCGTTCTATTAAGTGGCTATGCCATCAGGTCCATGAGGTTGCTGCACTTGCTCTGAAAAGTTACAATCTCTAACAATATGGTAGAAAAGTAGGTGGAATCTAAAGTGTCCTTATTTTTGTTTTAGCTTTAACTAAGCTTTCACGGCAAAACAGGTGAAACCGTAAGCAGCTGGTGTAGAATCAAACAACACTTGTGCAAATATCTAAGCTTTGGCCAAAGGAATAAGTGGCATCAATATGTTTCATTTCAGCAAACACATGGAAATACTCAGCTTGCACAAGTGTAGCAAATTATTTTAGCTTTTTCTAAGGAAGTTTATCAGATTTGGCAATCAATCATCTCAACTGACCAAGAATATAGTGTCTTTGCAATAAATGTTCATGCTTGTCATCATTAACATCACTTAGATTTTAGACTTTTTCTAATTAAGAAAGGTTCCCACCAGCAACAGCAAAAATCCCCACCACCTCTTTCATTATCTCAGCTTTTCTTCCCTTTAATTACTATTGAGCTCCTGGCTGATTAAATTAGGTTTTTTAGGTCTTTTCTGGAATCTTAGGGAAATTATCTAAAAATCATGAAATCAATTCCCTTACGCTGTTTTAATCTTTTATGTTTTGGGCTCTGAGAGGGATGGGTGGACAAGTGCAGCCCCTCAGAAAAGTGTGCAGCACTAGACTGCTTGCCAGCCTTCTATTGCCTTTGTGGACCATCTGGGTCAATTTCCTTCCAGCTAAATGAAATGCAAATAAAAATTCCAGCAGTTTTTCAGCTGCAGGCTGCCCAGCTGATTAGCATGACAGAGGCTGGGAGATGAGGCCTGACCCTGTGCACTTCCCCTCATCTCATTAAGTTGTAACTCTACCATGGCTGCATTCATGGTGTTTATTGACGCTGAAAGGCGTCTTTATCCAAAACTAGCTAAATTCACATTCAGAGTTTTTCCATGAAGGCTTGCCTGCTACAGCATCCACATGAAAGTGAACCTATTGTAGCTTGGTGATGTGTCCTGCTGATTCCTTAACAATCTGAGCTTTCTCCAAAAATTCATAAGTTTAAGTTCCAAAAAAATAAAAAAAAATAAAAAAAGAGCCCCAAATATTTTAACAATACTGTAGTTAAAAATTTAGAGAGTATAGACAAGTCTCATTCTGGTGGTGACAATGTGTATAATAAACTCACGCACAAGGAGACAAACCAGCCAAAGTACAGTAGGCAGAAAGTGCCTGTATCATGTAGGACTGCAGAAAACAGGGTATTATACATATCCTCACATCCATCAGCAAGAAGAAGGATGCAAGATTCATGAAGGCAACATCTTCAGCAATTTACAGTGCTCTAAGTGTCACAGCTGTACAATGGACAGAAATACACACTCCTCTGCCCAGTATTTCATGTCTTGTCACAATGCTACATTAAAGAAAGTGGAACCAAAGTCTGGTGGAAATGAGCATAGCAATGACTGTGATCCTTTCACCTCTCCCTTTAGTGCCATAACTAGCACCCCTACTGAAAGACAGCAGTCACAGAGCCAGGCACTGCTGCTAAATCTCTGGAGTGGACAGCTCTGGTGGGCAGTGCATCTCTTCTGCTGTAAAGTTTGAGGGCCAGGTTATAACTAAGGTAGATGGACTGTTTCTAGGAGGCATGGAAAGGAGTAGAAGCTATCACAAGGAAAAGGAAATAGCCAACTGTTCATGCTCTCCCTACAATTTGAGTCTACAGGGAATGAACAGTAAAACCAAAGCGTCCCTTGCAGGGCTCCCAGAATATGAACAGGAGTTGGGGATGGTCCAGCCCTGACACCAAGGCATCTCTGGAGTCAAGGTCTCAGTTTTAATCATTTCTACTTATGGTAGCTGAAATGGAAAAAGTGAACAGTGGAATTTTCACTAGACAACTGCCAAGTCTCTTATGAGATATTTTATGATTGTTGTGGAAAGCAGAGGATTTTGTTGTTGTTGTTGTTATGATAACTAGCTTTTCTGCTTCCTCTGTGCCAAGGCAGATACAGGTGAGCAAATGTAGGAGAGTCAGTCAGGGATCCACATTTTGGTTGGAGTTGGAAGAAGAGGTTACTGGTCTGTAAGCATCTCATCAAGTGATTTATACCTGTGCAGGGCTAAAAGGTGAAGTCAGTACACAAAGCATACTGGCATCACAGGGTATAAGGAAAAAAAAGGAAAAATCTTTCTTCATCTCTACTCGATGCAGAAGCCACATAGAGCAGAGAATATTGAAAGGTGATCTCTGTTTGATTATCCCAAGAAGAAGAAATTCAATAGTAATTTGCCTATGGCTCCTCTGTAGACTTTCCATCTCATCAGCTAATGAGTTCACTTTGCTTCATACAATCAGACTTGTAAAAATATTGTTTTGATCGGAGAAGTAATACACAATGCTTGGACATGAAAATTAATTTTTTAAAGTTCAGGGTACATTGATATCTTCCCACTGAGCCACAAACTGTTATGAACAATAAAGTTCATAAAGGGACCTTTTCTCACAATACTACTGAAGTCAGAAATGTTCTGTTATTTTCCATAGAGTTTTGATTCTATTCTTTGGTAGTCTGGCTTAGTTAATTGTTTCTACTATTCCACCACTCCATGTGAGGTGATAGACACCAATTGAACAAACACCTCAATGTTTGGCTTTCCTGTTGGTCCAGGCAAGTTTGCAGTTTGCAGGATAGATGAAAAACACTCAAATGTATTCTCACTCAGATGTGTTGTACAAGCAGGCTCTTTGTTTAGGGGCCCGTAAACAAGGATTTTAGTATACAGGCTTCTACTTGAAAGCCAAGAAGAGGAACACATGGCAGAGCAGTGGGAGAATGATGTGTTTCAAGCACTCATGTTTCAGCTTTGCAAGTTCCTGGAAACATCTCCTTTCTACATATAAGTTCAGCCTCATCAGTGCCAGAACACAGGTAAGGTTTGTCTGAAATCGGGAGTTTAGACACATTTAGTCAAACCAGAGAAAAGGCCTCATGAACTCTCTTTTTCGCTCTAAATGCACATCCCTTTTCTACAAAATTTAATGAGGAAATAATATCATTAAATGAAAACCAAAACCTTAAGCTGTAGTGAGCATTCATCAGTGCACATAGCCTTGGTGAAAGTAGGTGAGTTCAAAGATTTTGGTGTTTTATTAGGAGAGTTTCATTGAATTCTGCTTTTCAGAAGTAAAAACAATTGGAAAAAAGTTCTGCACTGATGTGAATTTTTTTGCTTCTGTGTTTTTGTTTGAACTAACATAATTTTTTGTTGGTTTCATATCTCCTGAGCACAAGATGGTGACTTTCCCATCAGTAGCTATGGCATGGTTTGTGCTTGGTGAAGTTTGCTATCGGCCATGTCAACTTGAAAGTCAACCTAAGATGTTACTGGCAGCTCATGAAGAGGATTTTTAAATAACAGCAAGTTATGGTAACTACTGCCTGTAAAAGGAGTCCCATGACTGATGGGAACACACTCAGAACAGCAATGAGGCTACAACTCCATTCCAAGGAGGCTGGAAGAAGGGAGAGGAATGCTGTGTATAGTGGTTGGCATTTCATATTGAACTATATCCAAATGCAGAGCTAACACTTCAAAATTACTTCTGAATGCACATTTGAATTTTTAAAAAATTGTTTAATATCCTTAAAGGATTTTGCTTTGGTAATCCAATACCTTTTCATTTAACAATTCATTTAACTTTAATAAAAAGAAAGCATTATAATAAAATGTTAAGTAATGGTAAAACATATCTGCTACAGTAGCACCAGAACTGGAATAAAAATGTCAAACCATTGTATTTTGACTTTATCAATTTTTTTTTTCTACAAAATTTTACAATATCCATCATCTCATATTAAGGAATAATAAAGACAGGATAAACCACTGCAAGTTCTTCTAAATGAAAATCTTCTTGCTTGTTTTCTTCCTTGCACACATTTTGGTTTTGACAAAAATGTCTATATGATAGAAAATTGGCTTCAGGAGTTTCCATCCAGATTCAATTAGCATTCAATAGAATATAGGAGTTGGGGATTGCTTCACTTGAGAAGGTGAAAGCAGTGATAGCTGTGCTTTTTTCTTTTATGTGTCATTTATTTGTTTATGAAACAAAAGCCAAATATAATCTTTTTTCTCTAGACCACAGCAGGGAAGAGAAAGTAAATAGTAAAGAAAGACAAGTGGAGAAAAAGTAAGCATAATTCAGAGGCTGAATGATAGTTGGAGATTGGACTTATCCTGCAGATAAAGAAAGAGGAGCTACAAGAACACACCTTGTGTCCAAGATAACAGAAAGGAGCGAACACATGAAAAGAAGCAGACAGGGAAAAGAATTGGACACACAGAGTCAGGAAAAGAGCCCTGTGTAGGGAGTCTGCAATGGGACAGAAAGTCCTCACCTGTGTTACATTTTGCCAGATCAGCACAGCAAATGGTACAGCAGCAAAACAACATTGAAATTTATCAGTTACCAGGTTTGGCAGATGCAGTGAACGTCTCTCAATTTCTAATTTTTCTCTGTCCCAGTTGTACAGCTCTGAGTTATATGAAGTTTTCTGCTTGGGCTAAGAAACAGCCACAACACCATATTGCATATTGTCCAAATTGCAGAGGAGAGTTTGAAGAGGTGGCTGCTATTGGGAGAAAACACCAGAAACAAAGAAGACAAGTTGAGATTTATTATTACAAATAAATTATTCTCTGAGATATGGAGCTGTCTATATTGCCTATTTTTGAGATGAGATGTAGAAGTTTTGTCTACCCTTATTCTGAACTTGAAGAGGATCCTGAACCTGCAAACACAGTGTCTTGTTAGGAAAACTGAACAAACTCCCCAGAACAAAAAGAAAGGAGTTTGCAGGTACAGACTTCACTGCAGTAGCACAGATCAAGAGGAATCATACAACAAAAGACCTTAATGCCTCTCCAAATACAAGCTAAAAAGAAAGAAAAACTCAAAGCCAGTCTTTAAGGATTCTGGGGGAAAATGTCCAGCTTGATGTGGGCCACTGCACAGTTAAACAGAGGAGTAGGTCAAGAGGCCTGCAGCAGGATGGGTTCAGAGCAGGGTGCAGGCAATGGACAACAGCTGTAGCTCTGTGGTCCCATTGCGTTGCAAAGCTGCCACTGTAAACACCCCATTGACATTTCTTACATTTTGGTCTGTGTCATGTGGGGCAATGTCCTCATGCTTGAGGACTGGTTTTGTTTCCTGCTGTGTTTTGAGGTCCACATCAATACAAACATGTTTGTTTGCATCAGACCAAACATGCCCTGCCTGGGACTGAATCCAGGTTTCTTATTCCTCTGCATTCAGCTTTGGCAGCCACAGGGCAACATTTGCACTGACTTGCAATTTAGCTGTTCGTGGGTCTGAAGTGCTTCTTTCTCCCTTGTTTCGCACAGAGAGTGCTCTGCAGGACATGCATGAGAGCCCAGGGTATCAAGCCAAGCTCAAAGCCTGTGGCATCTTTACCCATCTATGTGTCCAAAGGCACAATGAAGGAGCAGAAATTCCATTTTGTGGTATGATGTTAATACTCTTCTGCTCTCATCTGACTCCTGACTATCCTCATTCCATTATCTCCTTAGCACCCCAATTCCTATTTCAGCCATTTTCCCCACATTGTTTCTCTTTTCATGTCTATTGTCAGCCATTCTCACAGGCCAGTGAAAGTGTTTCTGTCACAGGCTTCTTCACAGTCTCATTCTTTGATCCAGACTCGTGAGGTGCCCAGGTTGTCTCCTGTGCCTGGCCACAGACCTCACATCTCCACCACACATCCAGTCCTGCCTAGGCAACACAGCTGGCTCAGTGCACTCCTCCTGGCCATCCCCTTCTGCCTGACCCTTGCCCAGTCCATCCTACAGGTGCTTCTTCTCCTCAAATGCATCAGAATGAGTCCAAAGACACAGCTGAGTCAGGCATGTTCTTAACACCAGGTGCTCACGTGTGGAAAGTCAGGCACATGCAGGACAGTTTTCAGCTAATGAAATTGCAGTGTGGTTACAGTCACTGGGAAGGGGCAGAGCATGACTCTGACAGTGATATATGTGGCTGAGTTTTGGGATGGGGTCCTAGGGAAATGAGGTTGGCTGGAGCTCTTGTAGAGCTGCAGGTCACAGAGAGAGGTCCCCTTTGACTGTAGATGTGTCAGCTGGCCACTCTCTTCTCTCCCAGGGTTGAGGGCATCTATCTTCAATTAGTAAAGTCCAGTCAAAGGACTGCTGAAACCACAAACTGATTCAGTTAATGTCTTTGAAATTTTACCACCAATTTTTGGCATTTGCCTTTTTCCAAAATCCAGGAGCAAGGTCCCAAATGTACCTACGTGTCTGAGACCAAGGCTCAAAATACCTCAGGAGTTTTGTCTCTTCTGTTGCCCAGCATTTTTGACCTACAACCCCTCTACAGATGACACTCCACCGAGAACAGGCATGAACTGTCTTTTCCTACAGAAGGCTGTTCTTACTCTCACAGAAGCAGCACCAGCAAAGGTGCTCTTGTTTGCATTCACTTGCCAGTCAGACCTTCCCAGTGGCTTGTCACAGCTGATATTTCCTCTCCAGTCTCCATGAGTTTTGTCCATCAAAGCAGCAGCCATTGTTGTTTTATGATGTGTTGAAAAACTACCATGCTATCCTGAGTGCACTCAGCATGGCTGCCTCATTTATCACTGCTCAGCCTTCACACTGGGCCATCATCCATCACTGCCTCCTTAGAGCTGAGAGTCAGAACCTGGTCTGCAGTGCTGCCAGAGCCTGGAGTCGTGTGAACACTCATCAGCAGGTCCCTTTGTCCTTGGGCTTTTTTTTTTTTTTCTCCAGGAAATGTGACTTCTTCTTATATTTAGTTCCCAACAAAGACTCCAGAATAAAAAACCTAACTTCAAAATTCAATTGACTATGCCTAATGGAAGGGATTTTAATGTGTAGCTTTTGACTCTTATCTATTATTGAAGGGAATAAAGACTTTTTGGTTCCATATTAGAAGTTAATAGCAAAATAAAAATTTGGAGGTTTTAACTTTTTTATTTCAATAGGCACCTCCATGTCCATTTTGAAACCATCACTGCTTGAGAAAGGCATTTCTATGAGCAACCTAGAAAGTGGACAAAGGGACCTTTGAGACATATGCAGAAAACAAGTTCAAGAATAAGTTTGTGTTTGGTTTTTATCTTCTGCCATAGAAAGACAATGATCCTTTTATTAATTCTATTAATCATTTGCATTGCACTTATGTCCTTATCTCTCACAAGTTTATTCTATTCTAATGATACTAATAAAAAAGCTTGTAAAATATCAGCCAATGTAAAACCTGTAAATTCAGAGCCTTGTTCTACTCCTAATGCCACCAAAAGTTAAAAATGCCATTGTTTTCATCAGGTCTGTGTAGTGAGGTGGGTGTATTGTACTGTGTAAGATGAAAAGGGGATTGTGGTGGTTTCTGGGCTCTAACATTCTTGTTCTTTAGTGCTTTCCTACTTCTGCGTATGCAGTTCTCTAACGCATGAGGAGTTAACAAATGTGACTCAGGCATCTTATTATTCTTTCTTTGGGATTTAGCCTCTTGTGCTGGCAGAAATGCTGCACTGTGCAGAGCTTGCAGGGCAATTGCCCTCCAGGAGAAACCAAGGCATGTAGCAGTGACCCACATGTACTCTGTTTTACACTCTTTTTTTTTGAGATGAATCTTCATAAAAGTGACCTTTCAGGAGATAACCAAAGCTATGCAGGTAGATGGGGACACATCATACACTGATTGTGGCTTCCTCTGTTCCAGAACTGATATGGGCATTGTGGATGTCACATTCACGGCTGTCAGTGACATCCTAGCAGAGAAAGATAGGTTTAGAGACCCAGATCCTTGTTATCTTTCCAGCAAAATGGTCAAAACATAGACATTCATTAGGAGTAGAATAAACAGTATTTAGGTTTTAGATGTATTGCTTTTCCATTGTAGCTCAGCTTTCCACCCACTCTAATTTAGAAACAAAATCACAGGCTCAGCATGGTGAATTTGGAAGGCCTGGCTATGGAGAGAATGTGTTTGTTCCCATGGATGGCTGACCTCTGTCTTCTGGGGCTGCACCCACCCCAGCAGCAATGCAGATGTAGGGGCAGGTGTGTAGCCTGAAGCCTCTGCAACATCTTCTATGTTCATTTTCAGATGAGGGACACAAAAAATCTTCTGAACACGATTTTGAGCCAATGTGTTCACTGTGCCTCTGTTTTGCTGCTTCTTGAGAGCCCAGTAGCTGGTTCAGGTCCTTATGGCCACATTTACAGGTTGTACCCACTTCATGTCCTGCTTGGGCAAAGCTTCCCTTTTTGTCCTTTTTCAGAAAGCACCAGACTCACATGTCCTTAAACTATTCTGTCGATGAAGCCTGAGCATGATACAAGGAGATGGCCAGGGTGTTGTTTCAAGATAATGGAAATATTGCTCCCTGCAAAAACACTAACATAAACACAAAAATAAGCAAGATATATTGCCTGACATTAACTCCTACCTCAGATTTAATCACACAGGATGTATCTACACTTGAAGGCTCTCTAAGGTTTGAACACAGCTCAGCAGCTTCTGCTGCTGCTGTTGGCACTTTTGGGCTGTGAAGAAGGTGGCTGGCCTATGCTCCCTGATGTCAGAATGGAAAATAGAGGTTTGTAAAGATACACCATGAAGTGGAAGGAGGATCAGAGACTGCTGAATGTTTTTACTCAGCTGGTGTGAAGAACACAAAACAAATTCCTTGAAAAGGGGACAACAACAAACCCCTGGGAAGTATTGCAGGGTGGCAGGTATTCAAAAGCGATTGGAAGCAATGACAGTTCTTCCATTGACTTCAAAACACATGACCAGGAACCTGAAGATGTGACAACATTTAAGAAATAAAGTGTAATTTGAGACAAGGAAGCGTGGATGTAGTAGCTTTTCCCTTGTAAGGACCCACATTCTCTTAGCACTGGTCCTGTTTGGAGGCTAAAAGGTGGACAAATGTCAGGAGCCATCCACCATGCCCAGCTGCCCAGAAGCAGATGTGAAGCAACAGAGGGGAACAGAACAGAGCAGGTATGATATGTTGATCTGAGAAATAAAAACCAAATGGGATCTGTATCATAAATGGCAACATTTTCCAAATTTTCCATTTAAAAAGATGTTAAATGAATGGGCTGGTTTTTTGGTTGTTGTCGTTTGTCAATTTTTAATTCTAATGTGTCTCTCTCTCCTGAGCTATTCTGTGAGACTCTGCTGGGGACAATTTTCCATGACTAAGGGACAATTTCTGTTGATTATTCCCTCATGTTTACCATAAAATTTTAAAGAGTAAAAATAATATTTGTTGAAACTGGAGGCACTACAGCTCTTCCCCTTGCACACACCCACATCTTGGCTGCCTTCCCCCCATCTCATGGGAGCTGAAGCAGAGATGACTTCCCCCATTTCTCATTTCCAAGCATAACTGAAGGGACACGTACAAGGAGTGCTGAACTTGTACTGCTTTGCCTACATTGCCTGGGTTGAGCAAGACCATATAACCAGGTGAAATATGATCCAAACATAAAGAAAGCATTCTTTAACCCCCAGAGTTTCCAAGCAGTGACAGAAACAGGACAGGACCTGTGATGCTTTCCAGGCAAAGAGCCCACTGGCAGTAGCTTCTGGAGTGACCAGAGGTGTGCAGAATGAGCTAGTCTCAGAAGAGCATTACAGTGTTGTTTTGATCCTTGACAAATAACCTGAGCTAACAAACAGCTGAATTTAATCTGCATGCTGGTGGACTTCATGGAGGACACAATGGTGATTTTCAGACTTGGGCTTGCATCTTTGTGCGTGTGTTTGTAGTTTGGATAATTATTTTTTAAAGGTTTTACTGGCATCTTTGTTATTTCTTTGGTTTTCAGAGAGTGGAAAACACTTGTAATGACTTTGACTCTGTATTAGTACTCTTCACTGGGTGTTCAGCTTACTTCTGGGCAGGTTTTACATCGGATTTTTTGTCATGTCTGCAAAATATTCTTGGCATCTAATTTAGATTGCAAACACATGTCTCAAAGGATCATCTCATCTACAGACAGGTCCTGAATAGACAGGCAAAAACACATGTACTCTTGGGCTCCTTTTGCCTATCACATGCAACCACTACAGTAATTACCTCAGAAGGTCTCCTTCCTTCAAAAGGAGGGTTTTGCCACTGATTTAAATCTTGTTGCTCTATGAAGATGCAGAAAAGACTTGCTGATGCATGCAGCAACACAGAAGCAGGAGACTTCCTTCTCTGCCTCAGCTCCAAAAAAGGAAGGTATAGTTTTGAGACCACCAGTGATTGAAAAAATCCTCCCTTCTAAAGGGAGGAGTTTCCTTGATGTGAGACTGGTTATACTGCTGGAAAGGAAAGGAAAGGATTTGATGAAATAAAAGATAGAGAGTGTCCACAAGACAAGTGAGAAGAAAAATCATGGCAGGCACACTTCAGTCTTTTTTCTTGGTGTAGAATATCTCATCTGTCAAAAGAGAACGAGTGGAAGTTTGGTTAAAATCTCTCAGGAAGAATGGACTATTTGTGCAATTGCTGAGCTTTTTCAGTTGGAGCTGAAGATTGGATCTAAATATTTATTCACCCCTGAGAACAATTAGTCTCCTGACACTTACTGAAATTTCTTAATTTATCTCCTCCTCTTTCCTGATTGCCACATTCCTTTCCCCCCTGTTCTTTATGGCAAATTTAACCTACAGCTTCTTTTTATGTGCCTGTGACCAAGACAGTAGAGTCTCCTCATCTGTTTGGGGGTTTTGTTGTTTTTTGGGGTTTTTTTTCTAGCCCTGCATCTGGGCAATGCAAAAAATTTGGAGAAGATTCTATCAACCCTCCTAGTGTTTTTCTTTTGGAGGAGATAATTGGGACACTTCAGACTCAAACCATTTCTCTCACACTTCCAGAAGAAAAGCTATTGGAAGACTTGTTCCATTTACTTGAGAGAGTAATCTGGCTAAAGAGAAGGAAAGAGAGACAACAAGGAAAGATGGTGACGGAAAAAATTACAGGCACTCTGAAGAAGAGAAGGAAAACTAAGGACAGCATCCAAAAAAGGAGTGAAGTTGAAAAACTGAAGGGAAAAGTTAGAAGATACAGAGTAAAGGGGAATCACTGCCTAAAATCTAATGGATCAGTCTGGTCTCCCAGGACAGGAACACCAAACCCACACAGGATTCTAATTGGTTTCCATACTCTGGGACAGAAGTAGAGTTAAAAGGCTCTGACCTCATCTATTCAAGCTGCAAGAGGTGTCAATAAAACAATGATTCATTGTCAGATTCAGTGATTCAAAAATGGGAGTAGAGGTGCTCCACACAGCTCCCACTGTGCAGCTCCACAGCTTCTGGAGAGTTCATGCTCCAAAGAGTTGCAGCCTGCATCCATGCAAAGAGGCAACAACTGAGGCAGAGCAGTACAGAGAGCACTTAAGAGCTTCACCTGGGCGCGTGTGTTTGGGTCAGGCATTTAGGGATCCTTTACAGCACCAGGAAAGCATTTCTGGTGGGATATTTTTATTTTTTTAGCTTTAAAGATTTCTCCAGTAAGTTAAATGAACCCCTCTGTTCAGGTACACATTTCTTCCCATGGACTATGAAGTGGAACAATAACCAGCTCTCATGTAGACTCCCTCCTCTTAAAACAGTGCACTCCCTGTATGCCTGTAATAGGTGCAGTGGAAGGTAACAAACTGAGGAGAGTATATGTACCCACAGCACAATTACATAGAGAATAAAATTTGGCTAAGATTCTTTTGCATCTTACAGGGGAGAAAGAATATTTTGAATGGCTGATGATAAGCATTTTTAGAGCTATGAATTTATCCTTTCATGATTAATTATTTATCACAAACTGCATGAGTTGAAGTTCAAGGGTCTGACAAGCCTCTGGGATACCAGAAGTCCAGGAAATCCAACTTGTATTTTGAAGTATGCTGCCTTCTTATTGAACTTCACTGGCATAAGGCCCATAGTTTGGGATAATGTTTTTCATATCAAAGCACACAGCTTTGGGCTATCTTCCCGAATATAAGACTGCTCTGTTTAAGATGATGTGGTGAACAGTATTGCTGGACCACAGCGGAAGGAACCACCTTAGTCCATGATGGGAGGGACTGCAACATGAGACTAAAGCCAAAAATTGAGCTCTTTCAAGAGAAACCTTGAAGCTCTTTGCTCATGTACATTCCCAGCAGTAGTTCAGCTGTGATTCTACACACCAGGTACACAGGGACATAGGACCAAAGAGTCTTTGACACCTCTCCCCAAATGTGGAAGATGAAGCTCTAACAGGAAAAAGGCTTGAAGTCAGAATTGTGACGTTCACATTTTGAGTAGGAATAATCCAGGATAACCTAAAACAACTGCAAATCCAAAGTTTGTTAATTGTTCACTATACTTATCAAAACAATTGATCACTATACTTATCAAAACAAACAAGCAGATGAAAGAAATTCACAGGCTTTACTTGCATTTGAAATAGAATAAAATACGCAGTGTCGTCATATATATTTGTCAGGTACTGGCTTGGATATTCCTGATGTTTTTGTTAACCAGTGGTTGTTTTGTGTCTCTAAAAAATCATCTACTGTAAACCTCAGTTTCCAGGAAATTATTTCTCATATAATTGCCACAATATGGTTGTGTGTGGCTGTAAAGCTCCATCATATACATTATCTATCTATCTATCTATCTATCTATCTATCTATCTATCTATCTATCTATCCATATACCAGTTCATGTCCGAATATGCATACACAAGCACATGTAACCTAACCATGTTCTGGATACCCTACTGTGTTCAAAAAGGGTGTGGGTGTTTAGGTCCTCAAAAATGTAATGAAAATAAGAAAATTATTTTGTTAGTTCAGTGTTCCTTTTCTCAGTCTACTGCCAGGACTGGCAAGTTAAAGGAATTAATATACCTTGGTGAGGTCTGCTTTACACAAGCTGAGAAAATATTTAAGATAATCATTTCATGTTAATGTGTGATAGACACTTGAGGAACATGTATTTGTCAGCATCAAAGAAGGAACCGAACTACACAGTTCTGCAATGTTCAGGCTCTGTTACCATGTCACCAGCTGCAGCCAGGAAACCCTGGGGCATGAAAGCAAACCTCACTCTTTACTCACAACCCTTGCCACTCACCATATGCAACCTACTAGCCCTTGATTCAGTGCAGAACACCCTTCCCCATCCTCCATGCTCCTCCTTTGGCAACACTGGCGATGTGTTTCTGCATGTGGCTGTGCAGTAGCATTGCAAAAGCATCTAGGAAATGCCTTCTGTGTATTGAGGAACTCCACCTGGGAGCTTGCTCCTCAGTGGCTTTATTGGCTCTAATATCTTCACCTCTCTGGTATTCTCTTCCAAACGATAGGGGGAAACTGCTTTCTTTTCACTTGGCTTTCTTTAGAACCTCACTTAGAAATCGAAGAAAGATCTTTACCAGTAAATCTAACAGATCCTTATTTCTCTCTCTTCCATCACAGAATGCACTAAGCAGATGTCTCATTCAGCAATACACTGAAACCACTACAAGACTCTCCAAATCTGCCAGGAAGGGAACAAAAAGCCAGCACTGAAACCAGTGTACCCACAACCTCAAGTACCTATGCTGAGGATCAATATGGTTTGATGATACCATCCACATTAATGTGATTAAAGCTCTGAAAGAAGTACATCAGCTATACAAAACTGTTCAAATGCTTCATAGAAATAATAGATATGATATGATATAGTTTCTTACCATAGGAGATGACATAATTTCCCCTTGGAAGGTCTCAAAGGGGAGTCTGACAACCTAAAAAACTTTGTAGTGGACTTGAAACACACAAAGGTGAGAAGTTTGGAGAAAGGAGAAGACAGCAATTAAAAAGGCTGGGAAATGGGTGGATTCTGAGGTTGAAGGTCATGGGTTTGGGGGGTCCCAGGGCAGACAAAGAGAATGCTGAGACCTCATGGTGTTGGTGCAGCAGGAGAAGAAAGTATCCTTTATTTAGGTTCAGTTTTCTTTTATATAGGGGGAATTTGAAGCTCCTGCCTTGCTTTCTTATTGGGTTGAATTCTAGCTTGAACAATACCCTGGATTGGTGACATGTGCTGTGTCTGATTGGCAGAGGTGTTTGACAGACAGTTTTACTTGGTACCAAAGCAAGCTGTATACTGCAACATCTCCTCCTTTTTTGTTTTATAAAAAATTTGAGAAAAATGCAAAGTGTACTTATGGAACTTCATAAGCAGGGGCCCAAGTGCTTACAAAGTGGCATAAGACAGTATACATTAGACACTTTGTCTGATTTTGCATCCAATCACTAAATTTGTTTTTCTTTTCCAATTGGGGATATTTCATATGTGTCACTGATGTTAGAGTTGTTCAGGTTAAACTCAACATTTTTCTGGATTAGTACTAGTTATGACTTAACTGTAACAAAATGAACTCAATTTAACTTAGGAACTGTTACAACTTAAATTAACGTAATTCTAGAACTACCAAAACTTAAATTCACACAAACATATAGGTAACATTTAACTTGGAGGCATAACTTTACAATAAAAAACATTTTAACTTTTGAAATTATTACAAATTTAGGTATGGTGTCACATTCACTTTTAAAACTACAACTTAATTTGAAGACAAGAATACTTAACAAGAACACTTACATTACTCCCCATAAAATTACAAGTAAACAAAAGGAGAATAACTAAGTATAATTGTCAATTTTAGAATTTCTAAAGTTCAGAAGTACTATTAATAGAGTGATTTATGAAAATTATATGGTTTGGATGTGGTAGGATGTAGGGCCAGGATTGCCAGCATTTGGGGTTAGTCAACACAGATGATGTGTGTGAGTTGAAATAGGGATATTCTTTGGGATTTGGGTATATATGGAAGTTTATGGTTTTTGTGGTTTTGGGGTATTTATTTATTTTTTTCTCTCTTTGGAGAATTTGATTGGAATTCTGGTGGGGAGGAATANTTACCACTTTCCATCGCTTGATTTTCCACCTGTATTTGAAAAACTATGGGATTACAGGTAGGAATGGGTTTTTGCTGGAACATCAGAGGCTCTGGATGTTGGGTTACTGGTGGAGCTGTGCTCCACCCGGTTTGGCTTGAAGCTACAATAAAATGCTGGGCTGGGGGTGTAGTTAGACCTCTCCCCTCCTGAGGGGGCTGGCTTGAAGCTACACTCCCTGAAAGATGATCTGGAGCCGAGGGTCTGCCCGTCTGAAGTGGGGTCTCAGGTGAAGTTTCACTCCGTGGAAGTCGATCTGCGGGTGTGACCTCATCCCCCACTGGTGGGGTTGTAGGAAAGGTTACACCCAGGTGGGGTCAGATATATGATTGTGCCCCCCCGAGTCGGGGTCTGGGATGGGGTTATATCCCAGTGGGATCTTGATGTGTTCCTCAGGGATGGAGCTGAAGCAGGCAATGCTCTCCATCAGGGTTGGTCCACAGGCGTGGTTTCATCCCGTCCAGCCGGGGTTTGGGATGAAACCACGCCACGTGGCAAAGATGGCGGGCTCCCTGATTGTCTGACCATGTGGTTAATGGTGGATGAGCTGTTTGGGGTGTGCCAGTGCTCTGGGACTGTGCCGGGGCCTTGCTGTTCATGGAGCCAGTTTGGTGGGGTTCCGCCAGTGCTGTAAAGTCTCGACGGGGCTGGCGTCGGGCTGTCTTGGAGCATGCTGTTGGTCAGGGCCGCTCTGCACGCTGCCCTGTCCCCGGCTCAGCGGCACCGCATGGCAATGCTGCATAATGGGCCCACCCGACTGCTTGGTGCTGCACAGTGCCACTGTCACGCTGGTACTGCAGCACGTCCTGAACCGCGGCATTCCCCTGTTCGTGCTGGGGTGTTGCGACATCAGTCACATTGCAGCATGTCCAGACTTGTTCGCCCCAGACTCGCACAGCCGTGCTGCTAGGCTCGGCAGCTGCTTGGAAATCCATGCCTTGGAGCTGGGCGGTCTTGATTATGAATCCCCCAGTCTTGCCACGGGGCCGCTGGCCGGCCCGCTCTGTCAGAGCCGCTCTGTTTTCCCGGTCCGCCACGGCTGCGTCTCTGGCACCGAGACACTTGAATGAGATGGAGCCTGGTTGCTCTTCTGGCTGCCCCCCTCCCTCTCCTCTGCCACCTCCCGCAAAACTGCTGTGATTTGGGGCTGAGTTGCAATGAGAACTCGCATCCCTGCGGTTCCAGTCTGTCTCTCCCACAAGACTTTTCCCCCAGGTTCGTCCCTCGCCACTCGGGTTGGTAAAACTCGGCGGGGGAGTTTGGATTGGTAAGTCTGAATATTTTTCTTGATAGGAGGAGTTTTAGAAGTCCCATTCTAGTCCGTTAGTAATTCTAATGAGATCTAGAATTAATTTGCAGGGTCTTGGTACTTTCATTGCCAAAAAAATTATTGTTGTTTGCATGATAGAGAATAAGATTGTTAGCAATGGACCAGGTCTTTAAATTCAATGCGTTATCTTCAGAAGTATATAACCCATGGTATTTGGACCATTGCAAAAGCTGTAAGAGTTCTGATTCATTAAAATCTATTCTGAAATTTTTTTTTAATAAAATTTCCCTACCTCAAGTATTGTAGTTTGGTTACAGCAGAAGGCATTCCCCATGATATTAAAAGTCCAAAATGCCTTTTTCAGTTCAGAAGACTAGAAGATTATGCTCGGGATCACCACGTGATGAGTTTGGGGGGTCCCGGGGCAGACAAAGAGAACGCTGAGACCTCGTGGTGTTAGTGTAGCGGGAGAAGAAAGTATCCTTTATTTAGTTTCAGTTTTCTTTTATAATAGGCGGGATTTGAAGCTCCTGCCTTGCTTTCTGATTGGGTTGAATTCTAGCTTGAACAATACCCTGGATTGGTGACATGTGCCGTGTCTGATTGGCAGAGGTGTTTGACAGACAGTTTTACTTGGTATCAAAGCAAGCTGTATACTGCAACAGAAGGATGGTATCTCTAACAATTTTGTATTTTAAAAACATCTGCAGAACTAATACCCAACTCTTCTTTTGCAATTCCTTGTCTTAATTACTCTCAAGCACTTCTCCATCCTTTGAGTACTTTTGTACTACAAGGTCACCAGCAATTTGAAATGTGATCTAACTATAAAAGAAAGAGATATTTTTAATAGGTTTTTTTTACATATTACTGGTTTTATTGTTGCTTTTTCACCATTTATGTCCAGCTACTTCTTTGAAACTGCCTCCTCGGTGAAAGAAGGAATCAAGGAGGGGAAACAGAGAAAATAAATTGTCTTCTTAGAGAAGACGAGTACAAGATTTGCTCATACACCAACCCTGTTAGGAACCAATGAGACTGAAGAAAATCTAAATGGCAAAGCTCTACCCTAGATATCTGCTGTGGAAAATGATTAAAGGAAAAGAAAATAAAGGTTATAGAAGCAAGCAGCTTTGATTTGGTCCTCCTGTGGCACAGGTTTTACTGACAAGATAAGCTGTTGCCTTGATAGCTTGTGATGGAAAACAGATGAAACTGGATGAACCACATGGAAATGTGACAGGGTTGGATCATAGGAACATAGAATGTCTTAGGGTTGAAGAGACATTAAAGATCACCTAATTCCAATCCCCCTCACCATGGGCAGGTTCTCAGGCCCCCATCTAGCCTGGCCTCAAGCTCTTCCAGGGATGGGACATCCACAACTTCTCTGGACAACCTATTCCAGTGTCTCACTGCCCTCTGAATTTCTTCCTAGCAAATAATCTAAATCTCTCCACTTCTAGTTTAAACCCATTTCCCTTTGTGCTATCAATATTTGTCCTTTTACATAGTCCCTCCTTTTTTTTAAGCCCCCTTTAACACCATTGCTGATAGGCTATAAAATTTATACAATTATACATTTAGGAAAGGTTGATTGAACTGACAACAGATAAAGGAAAACTCACACAACAAAATTCCCTGTGGTTTAGCCTCTTATTTTGGAAAAACTGAAATGAAACACTAACACAGATTATATTTCTGGAGTCCCTTGTATTGTGGATCACTGGAGGCCAGAAGTAAACCATGGAAGACTCACTTTGCACTTCTCATTTTCCCGTAGACTTCCTAAGATTTCCATTACAGTCACTGCTGCAGAGAAATTATGGTCGTAAAAGGCTTCTGGTCTGATGTGATGTGTCCTATTTTCAGACTGGCTTTTATTTGTGTTTCTGATGGTATTCACAAACAATGCAAAGTAAATTACTGAGCTCATGACTAAAAGTTTAGTTTTTCCGCAGATACTCAGTCCTTGTGTTCTTCTCAGTGACTGCTTCCTTTCCCTGAACTCTGGCTTTGAGGGTGACAAGCACTACCAGCATTTGACAAAAGTCAGTGCACAAAACATACAAATATACACTTCAGTTCTCAAACACTGAGCCTCATGTGAACACAGAGTGACACACACACTCCACAAGCATCATCTGCTTGTCCCAAATAGTTACCAGCCCTCATCACTTCACCTTGGTGATCTGTCAGCAGAACAGAACTTGCTCCACCTCTCCCCTAAGATGCTGTGGAAATAAACACTGCCAAAAAAGATGGTCACACAGACCCTGTTGTATCGATGCACAAGATAAAACCATGAGGAAACATTCATTCTGTACAGGGCACAGTTTGAGCGAGGAGCCGGAAATAACATGGTTTGGATATCTGTTCATGCAGTTAAGTCTTATACAATGAAGCAAGAGATCAATGAGGGAAGTCCAGCAGCCACAAAAATCTTGCTGATAAATCTTGCTGATAAAGCAGTGATTTTAAAAAACCCAATTTCTAGTTACTCAAACTCAGAATCACTCCACGATCAAGTTAATTGAAGGGATTCACAGGTATCTCACAGGCTTGTTCCTGGGTGTGTTTGTCCAATGTAAGCACATTTTTTGGACAATCATTCACATGGTGCCTCATGGCTCAGAGTTGGCTTTGATTTACATTTTGGTATTTGCCATTGGAAAATAATTACTCAGGCTAGATTGGGGAATATTACAGTCACTCAAAAATCATCAGCCCTGTTCACCTACTGAGGACATGGTCTCCTTGGAAATAGTGATTCCTTCCCATTCCAGTAGGATTTCAACCTCACCTCCCCACAGCTCCCAAAGTAATGCACCTCTCCATGCCTTTCTTGGGGATTCATGGTGCATGGCACCTCCTACCCTCAGATAGAAAGGGCGAGCACTGCCGAGAGTGAGTGCCTCATCACAAAAGGCAATGATGGCTGGTCCCTCAAAATGATGAGGGAGCTCTTTTCAGCCGACGTCGGCCCAGCCGCCCCCAGGCAGCGGCAGTGTGACACCTTGTCCCCCGGCAGGCAGCAGTGTCATAGGTCACGCAGCCCAAGGAGGAGGCACGGCTCAGTCAATGCTAGCGCTGGTGCCCTCTCTCTCCTTCATCCCCCACAGTGATCCCTGACGTTCCCCTCACGCAGGGTCCCCCAGCTGATGCTCACCCTAATGCTTCCCTCTCCCCATCCCCTTCTCCGGAGGGTGTGATAGCGCGGGCAGGGGCGGAGGGACCAGTTATCACCCGGCGATTCTTTCCCTCCGGAGGCCAAACGCATGCTTTTCCCTCTGCCTCCGGGACCCCGTTCCTACAGAATTCCGCGGGGCCGGGGCCGCTGCCCGACCGCCCCACGCAGCAGCGCAGGTCGGGGCGGGGACCGCCCCGCAGCCCCTGGAGGGGCTCCCTCTTCGCCCCTCGAGCCTGCAGCGTGTACCCTGCCGGCGGATTTCTTTCCGCCTCTCTCGGAACCCTTTTCGTTCAGCGGCGAATCGTTTCGAGATAGCAAATATATGAGGAGAATTTCCTCTGTTAAAAAAAAAAACAACAAATAACAACCTCCCCTCAAAAAAAATTTTTTTTTAAAAAGAGACAGGCGCAAAAAGACGGGGAGGGGAGCTAGTTTAAAGCCCTGGGACTAAAGGTCTGTGCTAGTTTCAAGCGCTTATAAAACGGCCAGAAGGATGCTATTTTGCTGCAGTCTAGGTTATTTCAGCCCACAGTTGCACAACAAACCATTTAAACATTTCTGCACAAAACAGATTCCATTGTTGAGCTGCACATTAAAAAGTGTTATTCGCTTTGAAGTTTTTGTCTAATGGCTCTAAACTGAAAGAAAATGTTTTCCTATTACTTAATTCAATCATAGCGAAGAGGCTTGGTAAAAAGCCCACGGATTTTGCCCAAAGTGTGACAGAGTTCTCTTTGTGTTTGCTTATCCTCTGCTGTCACACACTTTAATTCGCCTCTCTTTATCTGGCATTCAAAACTTTCTTCAATGACATTCAATAAGGTCCAGCGGCTGGAAAAAAAAACTGGTTATTTTTTTTGGATATTCTTTCCCAGTAGCTTTGGGCTTGGTGTGCATTCAGAAGTTGTTAACCCTTTGCCTTCCTGCGGCTCGGAGCCCCGCGGTTCAGCCCCTGTGCAGCGGGAATCCCCTGGAATAAGGCTGAATCCACCACCCTCCGGTGGCGAGCCACTTCTCAGCGGGGAAAAACGCCTCTTCCCGGGAGGCGACTCCGGCGGAAAACGTTTTAAAATACCTTTTCCTTAAAAAGAAAAAAGAAAAGTGCAAACCCTATTAACGCTTTCAGGGAAAGGACACTTGGGAATTCTGTATATATCATTGAGGGACTGAGTTTTTATTAACATTCGTTTTTGTTCTCTTTGTAATTTTCGCCTTTAATTTCTGCACATCAGTACAATATTAGGCTCAGGCATCAACAATTTCTCGGCAAAACTCCAGTGGATTACTATAAGAAATGTGACCACAGGCAAAACACCCTCTGCACAGCCCGGAGACGGAGTATACCGCTTTCAACGCTTTTACTTTCTTTCCCCCTTTTTTCCTCCCCTTTAAAAAAAGTCCGTTTGGTTTCAAGGAGGGAAGGTTACTGTAGGGACCAACCTCCTCACGTTTTGACAGGGGGCGGCGGGTGCGTTTGTCTTTTTATTCCCCGTATATTAAACGGGAAAATCGGGGCAGAATATGTATCGCCACGAATTTTTTTTTTTTTTCTTATTTGTTAGCATTCCTTATTCGTCTACTAAACCAATCAGCTCCAAGGAGCGCGACGCGGGGAGCCTCTGCACGGGGCTGCGCCGGTGCGCGATAGCGCCGATGGACGCACTCGCTTTGGCGACCGCTGTGAACTTAGCAGATCCCTGTGCTAAGACATCCAGACACCGCCGCAGTGTTTACGTTCGGGAAAAATATGCCGTTTCCCTGTCGTCCCCACAGCCCCGAGGACGTCTCGGCGCGCTTGTGTGCGGCGATATGGAATCGGGCTAGCGCGGCTTGGTGGTGGCCGGGGCCGTCGCACGTGGGGTGCCATGGTGCCATGGCAGGTGCCACTGCTGGGACTGGGCACAGGGACCAGGTGTAGAGATGTGTGGAATGTGCCGAGCGCCTCTTCTCCCTCCGCGAGTTCCGCCGGCACGGAGCGGTGTCTGCGTGACGAGTTTTCTGTACCCGCAGCAGTGCAGCCGCGATGCTTGTGGCGATCGGTACCCGTTAGCTATGCCCGGGCGCCTAAGCCCACGCAAAGGCCGGGAGGATGTCCTTGCCGGCGGAGCACCGGCTAGCACGTCTCTGTGGCCGGGGGTTTCGCCCGACGGCGGCGACAGCGACAAGTGCCAGGTCCCGGTCCCAGGATGGAAACAAAGACACGGGGCTGGGAAAGGCGGTGGGCGAGGTAGAGGGAACGAGGTATCCTGGAAGCGAGGGGAGAGAGAGAGAAGCCGTCGGCACCTGGGGGCCGACCTGGTGCCACAGGTGGGAAAGGCACCGAGGGGCTGGCAGGGGAAGCTGGCGCCGGAGGACACCGCGGCTGCAGCTGACAAAATAATCAAGTGGGAGCGGGCTGAAAGCTGGGCTGAAAGCGAAGGAGAGCGATAAAGAGAAAGAAAAGAATATTAAATCGCGAGAGAATGAGAAAATAACCCCGCCAAAGGGAGAGAAGGGGAGAGGCCGCCTGCTACGGCGTGGGTGGGGTCGACAAGAATAGAGTACATTATGCAGTTCATTTAGTTAACAAGGGAAATAATGAGGGAGCGTGCGGCGTGAATGCCAAGAGAAGAGCCACAGAAAGCCCATTGAGCGCCCAGCGCCGCCATCACATGGCGCGGGCGCTATTTAAAGCGGGTGGCGGGCGCCGTTCAGCACCACTCGGGCTGGCCAGCGGCGCCGCGCGGGCGCTGCGCGGGGCGTTGCGAGGGGGCTGCGCGGGGCAATGCCGCGCTCCTTCCTGGTGGACTCGCTGGTGCTGCGGGAGGCGGGCGAGAAGAAGGGGGAGGGCAGCCCTCCGCCACCGCTCTTCCCCTATGCCGTGCACCCATCGCACCCGCTGCCCGCGCTGCCGGCCGGCGCCTGCCACGCTCGTAAGGCCGGGCTGCTCTGCGTCTGCCCGCTCTGTGTCACCGCCTCCCAGCTGCACCCGCCGCCGCCCGCTATCCCCCTCATCAAGACCTCTTTCCCTCCCTTCGGCTCCCAGTACTGCCACTCGCCTCTGGCCCGCCAGCAGCACTCCGTCTCCGCCGTCAGCGTCGGGCACGCTCCGGCGCTCTACCAGGGCTCCTACCCGCTGCCCGACCCCCGGCAGTTCCACTGCATCTCCGTGGGTAAGGCGGGCAGTGGCGGGGAGCGGGGACTGCATGCCTGTGTGCCGGTGGGCGCTACCGGGAGGTGATGGGGATCCCGGGGCACCCTGCCGAAGACACCTGAGCAGGGGGGTGTCTACCCAGCGCACGGAGGCTGGACGGGAATCCTGGCACCTCTCCCTGTCGGTGCCCTGGACGATGCGCTGGAGAAGCCACTCTGCTGCCCGCCGAGCCTTCGACCCAGGCTGTGCTTACGGGGAAAGGCGGCCTCGGTACCCTTGTGAGCTCGGGCTCCAGCCTGGCAGCCGCTTGCTGGGTCTCAGGCCCCCTAGGGACGAGGATGGGCTGCAGTCCCGCAGGATAGGAGGCAATGAGGACTTAGCGGGGACGGGCAAGTGCCCGGCGTTGCGGGGCGGGCGGCGGAGGGTTCGGCAGGTCCTGACGGTGCGCTCCTCTCCATTCCCAGAGAGCACGTCCAGCCAGCTGCCCAGTAGCAAGCGGATGCGCACCGCCTTCACCAGCACGCAGCTCCTGGAGCTGGAGAGGGAGTTCGCCTCCAACATGTACCTCTCCCGGCTGCGGCGAATCGAGATCGCCACCTACCTGAACCTCTCCGAGAAGCAGGTGAAGATCTGGTTCCAGAACCGACGGGTCAAGCACAAGAAAGAAGGCAAAAGCAGCTCCCACCGGGTCGGGGGGTGCGGTCATAGCTGCAAATGCTCGTCCCTTTCCACCACTAAGTGCTCGGAGGACGACGAAGACTTGCGCATGTCTCCATCCTCCTCGGGGAAGGACGACAGAGGTCTCGCAGTCACCCCCTAACCATTCGCACACCCACCCCGGCTCCGCAGGAACTGTGGCGAAAGCAGGGGAGGGAGTCCTGCGTGCCCCGGTGCCGACATGCAGCCGAAGGATTTTATACCGTTTTGTATAATTTGTGTAATTTACTTGGACTTTCTCGGCTTTCTAGATCCCCAGCCCACGGGGACGGGTGTCCCGGCACCCTGCTGTAAATAAATTCTTCCCTAGGACCCCAGGCGTCCCCCCATAGTGCTCTCTCACTTGTCTCCCCGCAGACGCAACCCCGAGCCCGGGGAGCTCCTCACAGACCTCCCCGCACACCGAGACGGGCGCGCAGGGCGTGGATGCTGCGCAGCGACGGGCGGTGAGCCCGCCTGGAGGGATGCTGTCCCGAGCTCCCTCGGATAGCTCGGCAGAGCCCAAAAGCGGGCTGACGAACCGGGAGAGTTGAAGGCTGTTTGGGTTATTATCTTTTCNTTGTTCTCGGTTTTGACTCCGTTGCTGCCGAGCCCACAGTTGTGGTTGTACCGTTTTGTCCCTCTCTCTCCCCGGGGGAGATATTTATTTATTTATTTATGTGCAGAGAAACGATCATGGCGATGATAATAATGATTATGATAACAATAAAAGCTCGTTGGTGGTTTATTTCCTTCTCTTCGCCTAGAGAGCAGCCACTCTGCGTCCGCGGGCGTGCGCTGGGAGCACCGTCGCTCTCCAACACTCTCCGCCGCAGCTCGGCACCGGGACCCGCCCGCCCCGACGAGCGCAGATGACGGGGAGTCTTCCTTTCTCCGTGTTGAACTGAAGGTACGGGGTGCGAGAAACCCCTGCCTCCTGTCCCGGGGGCTCTCTCGGTCCTCCCTGCGAAGCTAAAGATCGGGTGAGGGAGAGGCTGGGTTGAACAACTTTCGTTCCCATCCCAGCCGCAAGACTGCCTACGGCTGTACAAACACCTAGCCGACGGCAGGACTCGGCTCCTCTCTCCCGGTGCCCGCCGCCGCCAGCCAGGAAGAACTGCCCCAGCCTCCCGCTAACCCTCTGGGGCTGGGACCGGGGCCGGCCCCGCTGGGGCTCCCTCCATCACGACAATAGGGTTCCGAAAGCCCTGCTCCCGACAGCACTTTGCCGGTTTTACGCGCGGTGACTCGTCCCGGTGCCTCGCGGGGGAGCCCCGTGGGAAGCAGCGGAGAGGTCCCGCAGCGCTGGGGGTGCCACACGCAGTGGCGCAGGGCCGGACTGGCATCAACCTCCTCGAGTGCGGGATCCCCAAAGCCCGACGCTCCCGCCGCCGCTCCGTTAGTGCAGGGAAAAACCTCTTGTGTCGGGACTCTCGATCCATTCGGGCTAATGGGGACGAACTTCGGAGGGTGCAGAGGCCGTCCCTGCACCAGCAGCCGATGCCTCGACTCTCCCCGCGAGGCCGCAGAGCTGCACTCGCCTGGCACGGCGAGTTTCAAGCCCTACAATCCGGGGAATGTGTTTGGGTCCCTGGGCGACCATCGGTTCCCATCCGTACAGGGATTTTCATCCCAGAGCATGTCTGAAACATGCACCTGGAAGAGCCAGCAAGGGAGATGTCGTCCCTCATGGGAAATCCCCGTGGAGAAGGTCAATGCAGCTCTGCACACAGGCTGAAGTTGGTGTGGGAAGCTGTGGGTTTGAGATTCCTGGGCACCAAGGGTAAAGGCAGAGCAGGTAAAACTGCCACTGCTGGGACAGCATCAAGTCATATCCCTAAAACAGTCGTATCATCCTCCAGCCTTCCCAGGTCCCCTTGTATAGCTGTGGGTCTGGGAGATCTACCAGTTCCTGCAGGTCCATGCCACAGATGAATGAAGAGTTTGGCACTGCAGCCCACAGCACACTGTGGACCTCTCTGGACACTTAGGATGATGTGAGGTGGGGGGAACCATTAGACATGACAGTGCAGGACAGGCACAAGGCAGTACTCTCACCCTGCTGTGACTGGCCTGGTTTGTGTCCTCCCATCTGGAAGTTGCAAGGATTTGGTGACACAAGGCAGATGCATTATCAAGATTGAGGCACACGGACAAAATGTTCAGGCTCCTTGGTGGCCTTCCTTCACCCACTGAATCCTGGGACCCTTAGACTTTTCACCTCTCCATCTCTGCTTCCTCCTCTTGCTTCCCACATTGCCCAGCTGAGATGGGATGGCAGGGCAAGCTCATATTTAGGACACCCTGTGGGCAGCCTCTTCCTGGCTCCTTTTCCCATGACTGTTTGGGATGAATTTGGCAGGTCAGAGACCAAAATCTGGCCTTGATACAAGAGTCAGTCAGTCTTGCCTGGTGCTTGGCCCCGTAATGCTCCCTGTGTGCCCTTCCTTCCCCAGTGGACCAGTTTCAACAGAAAAGATCCCTCAGAGGACCCTAATTGGCACAGCAGGGTCCTGTAAACTTTACAGCACTCACTTCCCATCCTGCTTACATTTACCAGATTTGTTTTGAAAAGTCATTGCAAGATAGAGGCAGAAACAGCCTAACGTATGTTTAGTGAGGGGTCTGGCATCCTCTTACAGAGCACTGGCACTCAAGTCAGTGAGTATCTGTAGAGCTGCATGCTCCTCATGCCTGGCCAGGCAGTTTAGGATTGAGTCAGGGACTGAGCTGGCAGCGAGATGCAAGGAACACCAGCACTGAGTGTTAGTGTTGCTGTTGGAGTGGTATTGTGGCTGTTGTGCTGAAGCTCACAGCATCCTTGTCTTCCAGAGCATTCCCACCATGTCTCTAGTTGTCCATGGCACAAGACCTCATGTATAAAATGTGCCTTCTCCCACTCTTGTTCTGAGGCTGAGCAGTGGCAGATAGGGACAGTTTCTCATCACTGTGATAGGGATGATGAGGCAGTGGCACTGCCCACCCAGCTTGCTCCTTGCTCGCTGTGAAATGTGGGCAGCAGCATGCCTGGCAGACAAACAGTACCTTGTGGACAAACATGTTTTGCCCTGAGGAACCAGAGCTGCTAGGATCCTAGGGAGCAGCTGGAAAACTTCATGGGTGTGCAGGGCCAAGTTCTCCATCACATCCTCACTGCAGGCACAGCAGTTGGGGGCTGCAAGGAAGAATCTTGCAGTGATGCTGTCCCAGTCAGTGCACATATTAGAGTGTGGGCACACATGTGACTGCATCCTTCATGGACTGCATTTGTCAGCCAGACAATTTGGAACTAATCCTCAGCTCTAAAATGTACCTCATATATGTAAAGTAGCAAAGAGAATTCCCTCATATGGTATAATTTTGTCTGAACAGCAGTGGAGTATCACAATGGATGGCCCCAACAAGACAGTATTAATATTCTCTGATGCACGCTGGCCTCAGATGCAGACCCTGTGTACCTTGCAAAGCCCAGAGGGGCTCTCAGTGCACTTGACAGTCATTATGCCACATCCACATACAGAGATAATCCCTCCTTAGTTGGGCATTTTTCTAATTTAGTGAGAAATCATTACAGCAAATGCTCAGTGTAATTTTAAAGGACTCTGAGGTTGGGCAAATTAAAGTCATTTTGCAGCGGGAAGAGTGTGGGCACCTCTGCTAAAGCGAATGTCGTAACATGCCAATTTTCAACTTTCTATCTCTAGCCATTTTGGCAGTGGGTTTCTGAAAGTTACTTAAGCATTTTAGCATCTAAAATGCCCAGTCTCACCTGATTCCAACAGGAAGCAGATTTCTAAATGCACAAAGTGAGTTTGAATGTTTTTCAGCCTATACTTTTTTGATCATATTTCTATCTTAAATTTTAATTACTTCTGCCCTAGCATGCAGAGAAGAGACTCTTTGGATGCTATCAGTGCTTTAAAGACAGTATCCCAGAGCAAAAGTGGCTGTCCTGTCAGGGCAAGTAGGACAAAAGATAATGCTGGGCTCTCTTTTCCACACACTGGTATTGCTGAATTTTGGTGACCCCACACCCTATCCCATCACATAAGCAACCACTCTCTTTTCACAGGCATGAAATGTGAACATGATATGGATACCTGGGAAAAAACCAAAGGTTTGGAATGAGGAACATTTTCAACATTAATTGCCTGTGTATTTACAAGTACTTAATATTAATTTGCATTATTTGGCTTTTACATTAATGTGATTTTTTATTTTTTTCTCTTGACCTCATTTTGTTCCACATAAAGGGTGCATCAACATGCATTGGTATTTTGAATGTTGTTGCTCTTAACCACAAAACTAGTATTATTAACCCAGGAATTCCATAATTGGGTTTATCTGCAGTTAATATATTTACACAGTGCCAGCTCTGAGCTGGCCCCATGGCTTTGGAATAGTCTTTGGAGTAAATGGACTTTCTGCTTTGGAATAACATTACATTGTGTGTAACTAGGGGTTTTTCTTTCACTTTTGTTTACTTAGAATGAATATTACCTATTAATTTACTGGGATAACAAGGATTCATTTTTAATCCTTAGGTTCCTGAGGGCAGCTCTGAAATTTGATTCTGTAATGACAATATAATTTGGTCTCTGAAAGTGATTACTTTAAAATACAGGTTGGTGTTAAAAACAGATCCAAAATAAAATAGTTTTGTATGATATTCGTAATGATTTGGAGGCAGGTACATCAACAGTAGCTCTTTCTCAACTACATTAATTTTGAAAGTGTTTTTGCTATGAACACAAAGTACTCATTTATCAGGATGTAATTATGCAAGATCAGGACATCTCCTAGGATACTGACACTGATGATGACAGCAAATGGCTAGGCCTGATACTTAATATGGCTGCAACTCTACAAGAGTGGCTGCCTGGTGCTGGACAGCTGACTGCTCTGGAACTACTCTATATACCCTGTATTATACAACCCATATATATCTAGCATATATAAATAAAACCAAACTAACTAGCTACCTAAAAACAGAAGTAACAATGATCATAAACAGGAAAAAAGTCTTCATTCTTAGGTTTGATATATCCCCTTATTCAGCTGCAACCTTCTCTAATTTCCCCTTTCCTTCTTGATATTTTCTGTTAGGCTTATTCCCAACAAAGGGTTGGGAGTACATTTCTATAACATATTTGCTACCAGTCTATATAGACCAAATTGGAAAAAAAACATTTATAGAATCTCAGCACAGACCCAAAACGTGCCTTGGAGAGAGTAATTCCAGTCAGATCTGTGTCTGTTCTTTTTCTCAGCCTCAGGTTTCCAACTATGAAAGCTATTAGCATCAGTCACAGACTACGAATACATTATTTTCTGCACTTTGCCTCTGGATGGGCAGTAGTTCCCATGCTTGAACATAGGTGTGTACTGATATGTTAGATCCTGGGAGGGAATATCTGCTCTGGGTTGGCTTCTGTCACTGCTCCAGAGGAGTCTGCAGCCCTCTGCCAGTCTGATGAAGATGTCAGGTACCCTGGTACATCTGATATACCACTAGGCACACATCCAGGAACATCAAATGGTTCTCGACAAGAGAATTGACACCTGACAGCACAGAGAAGACAGATATAGACAGATTCTTGGAGAGAATACGGGGTAGCTGTGCCTGCAAATACATCTGGATTTAGTTTTATTTTAAAATATTTAAATATCCTGTGTAGAGGGCTAACTGCCTGTACTAGACTGATCTTGGTCAGGATAGACTACAGAAGTCTGCAGTGCCTTGGATTACACTTTTTTTTTAAGAACCCTCTTCACAGTCTAAACTCATGTAGGTACCAAATAATAGTAGACGATTCATACAGACTTGAAACATGTGTAGGTGTTTGCGTGGCTTGCAGTGTGCAAGACAGAGCAGAAGGATTAAGTATAGTATGGTAAAACATTAAGCACAGAATGGTAAAATGTATGTATGTGTGTTGTTTAGGTTTTCTTAAAAGCCACAGTAATTTTGCACTTAGTAAAACTTATAAACCCAGAGGAAATTTATGGGGATCAGTAACTCTGGGGAGAAAAGGCCTCCACAAGCCAGGTGGTGCAAAGGAGATACATGGACTGAATCAGGCAGAAGCTGTTACCTGAGGAGTGACACAAATACACACCTGGGAGCGCTTTTATTCAGACTGTGCTCTGACCTTTGCATTAGACAGGACTCTTTCAGACCAGAGTTTCCTCTTCACTGGTGTTCTACTGGACAAAGAACAGAGATGCCTGACCTGTAAAGGCTGTCCTGCTAAGCAAGCTGTTCACATCTGATCTAGGTTGTCGCCTCTGACCATGGTCTCAGCTATGAATAGTGTATGGGATTGCAGATCATTTATTATAGCAGACACAGAAATGTTAACATGTCTCTGCATTAATTCTTTCCTCTACAGAAAACCAGCTTTGATTTCTGAGTTGACAGAGTCTGAGAGCTAAGAGATTCTCTGCATCCACAAGAGATATTTATCTTCGATGCCACTATGTCAAATCTGAGTTTTCTTTCATGTCTGAGCTGGGAGGACACCACACTATACTAGGGGGAAGGTAAATGAAAGTTGATGATGTGGGAAACTCCTGTCCTTAGTTCCTGGCCATCAAGATGCTCTTTTGAGCATGACCAGTCCTGAGCCTAGATGTGCTATGGGCATAGAGAGAAGACAAGACAGCTGCAGTGTTGCAATTGTCAAACCTGCTGGACCTCATGCCTTCTACCTAGATGCCTGTGATTGCAGTGAAATGGTCCTGATGTGTCTGTAAGCTGTTTGAGTTCTATGCTGGCACCTTGCAGAGCTGACTTAGCCTGTTGCAACCCAGATACTAGCTGCCCCAGCACACCAAAACCCTGTTCTGCTCTTGCATTACCTCCTGGGCTTTCAGCCTCCCCACCACTACGCCCTCATACTCTGCCTGCACTGACTGGTGAGATCCTCATCTCCCTTGCTGATTCCAGCTCTAGCTTCGCATGCTTTTGGCCATTCACTACCATCAATCACAATTCTTCCCCTAACCTCTGTCTTCTCCCCAGACCCCATCCTTTCAGAGACATCTGGGGGCTCCCAGCCCTTCTTCCACAGCTGTTGAAGTGAACACTCAGGTTGTCAGCAGTAGTGAGCAAGCAGAGTTCCATTCAGTGCAGAGGAACCACATCAGTTTATGGCAGCTGATACCTGGGTGCCTCATTCACCGCCACATGGGCTTCCCTCTACACAGTGTCCTGGCACAGCTCTCCATGCACCCTTCCAACTATTTCCCAGCCAATATACCCATCCTGGCCCTTCTGCAGTGCTGCCAGCTCACACAGCTAAGCTGACTCCCTGTCATTATTCCCTCTTCTACTAATCTAATGTTTCTCACTTCTCCGTCTCTTTTTATTTTTCTTTCCTGCATTTCAGTCAAGCACCTGTTTAAAGTTAAGCACATGCTTGAATACCCTGCCAAAATGAGTCCTTGATATTCTTAGTTGTTTTTCACCCCCTGTTGAATAATTATCCCCCTCCCTCTTTCCCCAGAACATATAGGGGTCATGTATCCAGGTCTTATGTTTAATTTTGCACACAGTTTAGATTACACTTTGTACGAAACATGCTACCAAAAGTGAAGCTCTCTTCTCCTTTCTCTTCCTTTCTTTCTCTTTAGTTAAGCATACATGTAAAGAAACCTTTCAATGCATTTACAGAGCCCTAATACAGTAGAGCGACACAAAGCATTCTGGATATTGCTATGCAAATGACATGCCAAGAATGTTTAGACTGTACCTTGAAGCAGTAAACAAGTTGATTGTCATGGTGTCATGGTAACTAGAGCTGGATCCGCTTCATACGAATGAGGTCCCAACCTTTGTTTTTATTTGGATTGCTAAAGCAACTCAGTGGTCCAAAGCTCATCACCCCCTCGGTCCTCTGGAGGGTCAGAGGTGCAAGAAATGGACGCATGTATCAGAACATAATTTAAAAAGAAACAATGAGCTATACTGACATACTTCAGGTCAGTGAGGATATTCAAGTGTACACCAATCTGAGTTGGGAGATGCTGTCAACACCACTGGAATTTGCCATCCACCCTGGACAGAACTGCTGTCCCATCAGTGCAGTTACAACATGCAGAACTTATATTTGGGGATGATGAAAATTGTGCTTTTAAACTTGTGAACTGCTCCCCTCTCACACAGGTATGGATACTGGATCAGTCAGCAGGGCTCTTCTGTGAGCAGTATCTCTGTGTGGGTCTGTAGGATCAAGAACTCAGGCTGGTGGTCAGCACCTTCTATTGTCCACTTAATACATGATATTTTGCCAAGAAGAGCCATGAGCATTTCCCCAGTTTTGACTCACCCATCCTTCCCTGGGTAGCAGGAAAGCTCTTTATCACCACAGGAGAATCATGCTAATGACTTAGGGGTTACAGAGTTTTTTTCCTAACCCAATAACACAGGGTTGAACTACTCCAGGCTCTGACGAGCCACCTCGTTTAGCGAAATACACTCCTGGAAATTTTTCATCCAAATTGAGCAATCAGATTTGGCTCCAAACCTCCTCTTTTACCTCTGCAAACCAAAAATGCTTTCCCTGACAAAACCAACAACAAGACAACACTGTCCTACTATACAAAATAAACTAATTCGTTTCCTAGTTGGCTGTAGCATTGTAAGTTTGAGACTAAAAATTCTCTTTACTCCAAATATTCAAAAACCAACTGTTTTTTTTTAAGACTTGTGTGGCCAATTTAAGTGCCAGCTGACCTCAGAGCATTAGGCAGAGGAGTTTGCCCTTTTTGCATTACTTATCACTGCTGATCTGGACTTTAAGGAGGATCACAGAGCAGCTAAGCCAAGCTGGTACCGGCCACAGGGATCAACACAAAAACCAGCTTGCTGTCTGTCTGTTCGTTCTTCAATCTCACAGTTTCAAAGCACAGGCCACAGAAAGATAACCTTCATATGACGAGAAGTGTGTGAGTTCCTTGGCAGTGCACCAAACCTGTCCCACATTGCCTGAGGCCTTCCCTGTTATATATTGGGCTCTTCTCTGTGCTTGTGTGGACTTGAGGTGTTACACCCCAAAGTCCTGTTTCATCTCCTGTTACTTGAGGTGATCTTCAAAGACCGTCTGAACCTGTCTGAACCACTGGCTTGCAACTCCTTAATTTACAGTATCAATACCAGGATGGGAATTCTCCCACCAGCTGCAGGACCTGCACAGAAGATGTACTGCAGCTGCTTGAGCAGACTCACTGTTTAGAGCTGGAGCAGAGGAACAAGCCCTGAATGATAAGAATTATCTCCTGCTGCAGGACTTCTCTTGGAGAGGCCAGCTGAATCAGGCCCTGGAAACCATCGCAACCGAGGCAGTCCAGAAAGATCAGCCCCAGTGCAGTTGGATGTATTCTCAATACCAGGAGGGAGGCAGGGGAACCCCTGGAAAATAACTGCTCACTGAACTGAGGTCCTTAGCTGTAACAACTGCCTTTATGCAGCTGCAATTAAATAACTCAGTCAAGGAAATCAGAGGCAGTGGCACCAAAGAGCCACTGGACAGCGTGTGGAGGTGCAACAGTCTCAGCTGATGCAAAAGTGGTAATTGAGTATCCTTCCCTGTTGCTCATCAGCCATTGTAAGGCGTCCTTAGAAGTAGCTCAAGAGAAATATGAGGAACAAAGCAAACCCTGACCTAACAAAAGAATTGAAAGGGTTTACCCACTGATCTAAGCCCATTCCTGAGGATAATTTAAGTGCTGTCAGGGACCAGATGCTAACATGTGATTTACTAACTGCAAAATACCTTCTCTGGTATCTTTGATACTGAATTCTAGCCAAGTCTCTCATGCTCTTTGCAAATTTATCAGTGGGAAAGTTCTCATTCCTTGCTGAACCACTTCTTTTCCTGAAGAAGGATTTGTACAGTGCTTTATCTGACAAGTTCTGGATGGTTCAGTAAATGCAGTGTCATATTGATGGGGATGAGATAGGTAATAGAGCCCAGATCAGCTGCAGAGAGAGCTGAAGAGCTGTATGTCCCCTCTGCTGCAGGCTCCAGGTTGCTCAGAGGAGCTGTGGAGCAATCCACTGGGAGAGCTGCTCAAGACAGAAATTCTGTTCACACAGTAGCATCACAACTGTGCAGAACTGAAGTCAGCAGCTGATCCCAAAAAATGCTTTTGTGTTGCTCATCCATAATCTAAGCAATCTGGAAAGCAGAGTGATGTTTGCAGGCAAGTATTTTCAGGTGGATATATCACACTTTTCCACTGAGATTTGGAGATCCCCTTGATCAGCTCCCTTTCTAAATCTACAGTAAATCTGCAGGGAGGGAGAATCATATTTTAACTTGCAGTGAAAAGATGCCCTTAAAGCACATTATGCATGTCAGAATTACTCATTTATGAGCAAGCTCCTACCTGCCCAAGTGCTACTAAACACTCAGCAGTCTCAGCGTTTCAGCTACCACCTCTGAGATTTCCTTACCCGTCGCATTTCAGCAACAGCTCCACTAAGATTTGAGCATAAAGCAGTGAGCAGCTGGTATATCAATACCTTTCTGTATGAGGACATGGCCCAAGACATTTTCTTCAAGGAGAGGTCAATTTATTTTTTCAGTTGTATCAACTAGTCCAGACTAACTTAGAATGACTGGCAAGCCCTCTTCACCAGTGAATTCACAAAGTTCTTTGGTCACTTTATCTCTGGGTGGTGCTACATTGTTGGTCCAGTTGTAGGTTGTTCCACAGGTTGGTGTCATTATCCACAATCCTATCTGGACACAGATATGTGCCATGGCTGAACTCAGACCCCTGTGAAGACTTCCTGGGATATGCACTCTCCTTTTGGGAATACATCTCCTGTTTGGTATAGTGTATTTGTGGGGCCATGCATCAGCCTGCATGGAGCACTTGTCACTTTGTAAGCCCCAAGGAGCTGCTCCAAGTGGCAGGCCTTCAAAGCTCAGCAGTGCAAACTGGCCAGACCAGGGAGGCTGGATGTTCTCCCTCTTTGACTTGTCCAAAGTGCTGGTCTCCTTTATCCCTAGTTGCATTTTCAGCAATATCTCCCAAGTTTTCGTGGGCTGCTCCCAAGCCATGAGATGCTCACAGAAATACACAACCAGAAGCATGTCTACCTTCAGAGCTCTTTTCCTTACTGATGTAACACATCGATCTTGATGGCTGCATCCTTCCTCTACTGCTGTCTCAGAGGCCCTTGAACCTTTCCTGCCCCAGCTGCCTGTACGCATCCCTGGGCTCTTCTATTCACAGTCTCCGAAGACAGGGAGACCTCTTCTGTCCTCTGTACAGCACCTAGCACAACGTGTGGCCCATGGCTTGGGATCTCCTGTAGGCTTACAGAAACTCCCAGGCTCACACCCACACTCAGAGCCCTTCCATGGCACATTGCACATGCCATGGCTCGCTGGCTGTTTCCTGAGGTCCCTTTGTTAAATAAACAACAACAGAGATTGCTGTGCCCTGCCTGGGTTATTGTATTCCTAACACAGAGCTTCTGCTTTGAATAACAGTATGTACAAAATTAACAGTCATGCCTTTGTCCTCCAAAATTTATAAAATGCCCAAAAAGGGGAGGATGCTTTGTTGTAAGATGGAGCCAGTCCAAGAGGGACTGTAATTTCATTCCAAAGGTGCAACAGAACTTCAAAGGACCTGCTGAATTTGGCATTTGCAAAGGAAGTAAAATCACTGATGCTTCTGGATAAGGGAATAAAAAAGCAGAGGCAGGACACTCTCCACCAGAACAGTTCAGGGGCAACAGTCCTATAGGGAAGACAGGCTCTGGGTCCTTTGCTAAGTCCCCAGTTCTGTCCTGTTGGTTGCCTAACCCAGGTGAAAATTCTTTTAGATACCAGTATTTAAGGTGAGAACCTACCAATAGGTGGGTAAATGTTGGCTTGGCACTGACAGCATATTAATAGTAGTATTTATCATCACAAGTATCATTAATAACTGTGACAATAACTCTTCAGGACCTGGCCATTATGATGGCTAGTGGAGCAGAAATTAAAGCAAGTCTCTCAGCCCCAAAACCCCAGGAGGTGAATGTTACCTGTGAGGCTTTGAAGCTCAAAGTTGGATCTGCCTCAATTTACATACCTGCAGGGAACATGCCCCCTGCCTGGCCCTTGTGACAGGAGCAGGACTTCTCTGCACTGGGCCCTTGGTCGCGGGGAGCTGTATAAGGAGCTCCCCAAAGCCGTGCCAAGTGCTCCAGGACCAGGGACAGGCATTGTCTCCGTGCCTGTCTCCAGTGGCTTTCTGTGGGACAGCCAGGGCAGCTCGCTGTGCTTGCAGGCCAGGGGCAGCCAGCAGCTGCCCAGAGGATGGGGTGGTCCTGGGAGCCAGCAGGGAACTGGGGAAGGGAGTCCTGAGCTGGAACAGGGGAAAAAAAATAGTCGAGGGAAGAGTTTGAGTTCTGAGGGGTTTTTTTAGACCCCTAGGTTGTTTTGAGGGGAAAGTTGTGCCCCCTCTGAGGGGCAGCGTCAGGGGGCAACCGATGCGCTGCCGCTCCCCCGAGCCGAGGAAGTCAGGCTGGGTCCACAACCTTTGGAAAGGACAATGGTGGGCAGCGAGGGCACCTTGAACTTGAGGGCTGCCCTCGGGGTTGGCCGGCAGTGACGGTGCCCGGGTGCCCGCTGCCCTGCCCTGCCCGGGGCTGCGCACTCAGCCCGGCTCTTCTGCTGGGCACCCTCCGGAACCGGGCAGGGGCTAGGAGGCTCCGGGAGAGACTGCCAAATCCCACATCCCCTTACTGGGAGGGTACCCGGCTCGGCAAGGAGCTTACACAATGCACACGCTGGATTCAGTTGGTGGGGGAGGAAAAAAAAAGAGAGAAAAAAAGAGATATTAGTTTATTTTCCTTCTATTCCCTAGAAATGCCTATAAACTAGGGAGGCAGGAGTGATTCTGGGAAAAGTGGGTCTGCCAAACGCAATTTGTAATTATTTTCCTAAAAAGACAAGTAAAGTGCTTCACAAATTTGGTTGTGTTTTTTTCTTTTTTTTTTTTTTTTTTTTTTATTTTTTTTTTTTGTTTTTTTTTTTTTTTGGGGGTTTT
>VZTR01030802.1:63618-100072 GCA_013400775.1 Chaetops frenatus
CGAAGGCATGAAGGAGGGGCTGGCTTGAAAGGGCCGCGAGAGGCGCGCTGGCGAGCCCCGGCTCGGACAGGCATGGGTCAGCGACTCGGGAGGCGATTGTGAAGAGGCATCCACTCACGAAATGCATCTCGACAGTGTGCGGTGATCGATCGTGACCTTGTACCCGCAACATTTATCAGCCCCGGATCCGTGAACTTCAGTTTGTTCGGTTTCCTTGAACGTGGCACCCCTTCCTGCAGCACGGAGGTGCCGCCCTGGGGCTGCCGAGCCCCCTGGGCTGCCCCGACCGTCGGCGCGGCTCGTCCCATTGGGGCCCGTCACCGCCTCTCCGGGCACGGCTCAGAGGCCTTCGCATCTCACACGCATCTCACACAAATATCCATCCACACGTTCGTCTATCAGTGGCGACGTCGGAGAGGAAAGTTCATTTGGCTAATTTAACCAACCCCCCCTTTCCTTTCCCCCTCTTCTTTCTGTAATTAAATGTGCACCTGCAATGTCAGGGGGTCAGGAGATAATAAAATGTGGCACCTTTGAATCTGCTCAGCCACGTGAAAACCGCTGTAATTGATCAGATTAATTCCATGAAGCACATATTATAGGCACAACTGGATGGGGGCCGGGAGGGGGGACCGAGGCAGGCCGGGAGGCGGGTGCAGGGGGAGACTGTGTTCTGGGAAGCTGCAACCGATCTGAGTGCGTTATTTACTTTTTTTTTTTTTTNAACTCCAGGTCCAGCACTGAGCAAGCGCTTAGACACCCACGCACACACATGGAGCCTCCAGCCATTGTGAGCTTTTTTGACCTGATAAATGCGCTTGGCTGGCATCAAATAGTCCAGCTTTGACCGTTCCCATTTAAATATGTGAATTAGTCATGAAGCATGACACAGCTTGGTGAACTTGCTAAATTGCTGGACTCTATAGGAGCAATGGGGGAGGACGGGACGGCAGAGAAATCCATTCAGCCTCCTGCCTTAGGCGGAGAGGTGAGGGCCCGGGGCCGCGCAGGGCAGGGCCGAGGCCGTAGAGCGGGTTCCCCCGCTGACCCCCGCAGCCCTCCCCACGGGGCTCTGCCCGCCCTCTGTGTCCCCTCGTGCCCCGAGGGCACCGTGGTCCAAGGGCTGTCCGGACTCTGTCCCCGGCAGCGCCCAGGCTTGGGCAGCGCCCACCCAGCCGAAATCCGAGCCGCCTCTTCTGGGAAAGCTTGGGACTCGTTCCTCTCCTTCGGGGCTTCTTAGGCAGGGCCGGGAGTGCTCTCCCCAACCCGCGCAGGACAGAGATACGGTGCACAGCCGGAAAGGAATGGCGTGGAGGGAAAGGGAGGAGGACGGGGGACGCGCAAGCAGACGGCTCCCGTGCAGTAGAGATGTGAGGGCAGCCGGGGAGATGCAGGCCACTCGGAGCAGCCGTGGCGGGACTGTGGGGACCAGGCCGTTCCCCAGCGAGTGGCTCTGGCTGGCGAGCAGGCCCCACGCCCCTCTGAAGGCCGAGCGGCCCGCGGCCCCTCCCGGCGCTGCCTAGGCCCACCCCGTCGGGCCCCGCCGCCTCAGTGCCAAACGTGGGCCCGCAGCTCCCTCTGGCGGTGGCGGCGAGGACGCCCCGTACCGCTCAGTGCCAGCCCGGGCCTGCCGGGACCCACTGGACGGAGCCGCCGCCACCGCCCTCACGGCCCGGCCTTCTCCGGGCTGCGCGCATCGGAACGGCGGGAGAGCTGCTGCGGGGCAAATGTCTTCGCATGTAATCTGACATTACTGTCAGATCAGGCGGGGATGGCCCCTGAAGGACAGCTCCGACCTGCCCTTGGCAGAGGTCCGAGAGGGGTGAGACGTGCTCTGCACAACGAGCCCGGCAGACGCTGCCTTTTGGGGTGGCCGAAACCACCCAAGGTCTTGTACCACCCCTGCGTGGTCCTGAGGACGCCGGGAATCTGCTCTCTGCCAGCTGAGTGGTCCCATCCACTGCTGAAGTTGTAAAGATCGATTCTTTCTCCTTCCAATGGATCATCCAAGACAAAGTACGGTGATTTTAAATATGATTCTCCTCTTTCTGAAGAGTTTGTCCAGCATGTTGCTCCGTGGCAGGGTGGTAAGATTTGTACTTGGGTTTTAGGTATTAAGAGACTGGTGCCAGTAATGCTTTTTGCACACGATGGTTCAAAACTGCCACATTCCCTCAGATCTATGTGCTTTTTCACCAGAAAGATGTGTTACACCTGAGAGCCTGGACTAATAGAGAAGGCAAGATTGTTGTGGCAGGGCTGAAGTGTTCAGGGGGGAGTTAAGGGTCAGCTGTCAAAGAGACAGCTCAGTAGGACTGGAGGAGATAGGAAGGGTTTGTGAAGGTCTCTGTGACAGTGGCCAGGGCTGCTCTGTTCTGTTTCCTCTTAAATTTTGCAGTTTGGCCCTGCATGAACCTAACAGAGGCTCTGGAAAGACCAGGAGCTTTGAGGGCCAGATGGCAGCTTGTTAGGGTCAGTAACTCCTCATTTTTTCAGTGCACACAAGAAAAGTTTCTGGAGCACTTAAGCACGTTAAGCACTACTATTTAAATCTCACTGAAATCTGGGTTAAGTGTGACCATAAAGGCAGCCCTAAATAAGGGTATTTCTAGAGCAAGGCATGATGTTGCAGCTGTTTGCTGGTTACAGCTGCTGAACCACCACCTGAGTTATCCTTAAACCCAGTAGCACTCAGGGCTGGGTTCCTGATCTAATATAAGCTCTACTGGAAAAACATTAAAGAGCTATCTAGAGCTCTGTTATAGACTTGTAAACTACTAGCAAAACATGCAAGGATGTTAAGGGACAATGGAAGCTGGGATGATTAATCCTGGAGTAAGAAAGGTGCGAACAGGGTCATATCCAAGCACACATAAGGACTCTGGATAAGGAAACCACACACTTGAATGCCCGTAAAGGGTTGGTGATTCAAGTGAGATAGACTATCAATACTAATCTGACATTAAGTCTTCAAAGATAAAACAACTTCAAGATGATGTGTAAGACTTTTAGACAAGTTTATCACTGACTACAATTGTCTTTCAGCAGAATGAACAAAAAATTGTACTTTTCTCTACAGCAGCTTGTTCAAAATAAGCCTGGAAAAGGTAGGACAACAATTCTTTAAAAGGAGTGTCTAAATAAAAATCAAACTAATACACTGCAACTTTATCATTTGTTGTAGTTTCAAAGTTGTTTAGCCTAATAGCACTCATTTTAAAAAATTAGGCCAATATCCAGACAAACATTTTTGGAAATTAAATGTTGATACATGATCTTTGAAATGTTTAAATTTAGGTTGTGTTAAACGGGTCATTGTTTCCTTATTAAATGACTGTCTGAATGTGTCTGGAATTTGGCAGCTTAGAACAGTGTTAGGGACACACCCAAAATAATATACTGTTATTTTCTTTTTTTTTTAAAGTTTATTTATTAATGGTATCAAAACCATATTTTGTTTCCAGACCCCAATGGATCACCTTGCACACACCCCACTTTGAGGACAGCCACTTTATCCTGTTGTGTCACAACTACATCGGCAATGGTGGCAGTTATAGCTGAATTTGGGTCCAGTGATCACAGTAAATGAAGAACCAACAGTCTCATGTCCCTTTAAATATGTTTTTCTGCTAGATATTTTGGTCGGTACCTCATCTCTGATCCAGTGAATCATAGTGCAAAGCATAATCCCTGTTAATTGCAGTGGGAATTTATGTATTTGTCAGTGATGGGACAGATTTTTCAGGCTAAAAGAAAGTTTTAGGCAATTTTCAGAGTGTTAAGATGTATGAGCTTCCAGGATGGAACAGTTACAAGTAGACCTACCAGCTTTGACAAACAGAGCTGTAGTAGAGATATAGACTAAAACCTGCAAGTTAAGGTAACAGCACACAATGTCCAGAGACTTCAGGGCATAAGTGTATCAGCATTAGAGAATTCAGAATTATATGGTGCAGAATGTCATGTTTTTACAATTGTCATTGTTACAGTTCACTTGCAAAGAAAGTTGTAGGGAATCAGTCCTTTAAAGGCTTCCTGTTTCATAGCCTAGAAGGCTCTTAGAAGTTAGCAGCTCTGTCAGGAGCATGTCCTAGATCTGACTGTGCTTCCAGTGGGAACAGCAGGAAAGGAGCAGAAATTCCTCTGTGGTCCTGAGCCTGCCTATGCTTTTCCTCTTCCTCTGATAGCATGGAAGCTGGGAGAGAGAAAGAGCTTGGCTGTTTTCAGCTGAAAAGCAGGGAAGGAGGATAAGAGAATAAATTAATAACACAGCTGTGTCACCTGGGCTGTTCTTCATTGCTGCAGAAGCCGCAAGCTGATTTTCAGACTTCGCTGAGAAGCAAAAGCCTTTGGCAAAACTACCCTTGTGCTTTAGCCAGGTTTACATGGACACGGGGTACAGGTCCTGAGTTCACTCCCATCTCTGCAGAACTGTAAGCTCTACGTACAGCAGTTAGCTCATCCCGTGGCTTACAGGTGTACACTGCTACAGGCTACTTGAGTTCTGCATCATGTTCAAAAGCTTCATCCTTATCTCCTGTTTTTCACTGCATTCATGATATATTTGTGATATGAACAAATAACTCATGTTCTTTTTTCATTCTTCGATGCAAGTATTTTAATGCTGCCATCTGAGAGACTGGTGGGACTGATACTGAATTTGGAGAGCATGCTTTACCAGCAAATGTGCTGGGAAGATTCTAAGAGCAGTGGTCTCCCCGGGTTGCCATCTCCCAATGGATTTTCTTGTTGCTGTAGTGAGAATGAGCAATAAGCTGCTCATTGAAAACGTCCTAGGTCTATCCGAAGATGGAAGATTTGAAAGCAGACAGCCTTGGAACTTTTCAATTCTGCTTTTGAACAAGAGAATGTGGAGTAGACAGTTGTGGAAATGGCACAGAAGTGGCGCAGTCTAAAGATTTCTAAAGACTTTTAATTAAATAAGCATTGAATAGGTCATGTTACATAGACAGGCTTTGGAAAAGCTCGACATTAAAGATCTGTTACAAATGTGTCAGGGGAAGGAAAACATATGGAAATTGGAAGCAAATTGTATGTTAACCAGAAAGAAGTTGAATACTTTACTCTGCACCCTGGCCATGGCTATTTTTACATTGTAATTGACCTACAGGTCTCAGCACAGGTTTAGGTGCTCATGTTCATCCTATCTGATGCAAGAGTGTTCATTGCACAGCTCAGAACATTTCTATGCCCTCTTGTTTCACAGGCTCAGATTCCTGTGTGAGAGCAGAAATCACTGCTCTTTGCACTGGGCAACTCTGAGACTAGCACAATTAACAGAACCTTCTGTGAAACATTTCTCTCCTTCTGGGATGGACTGTGGGAAGAGCATGGAAGGTCTCCCAGCTCTTGAGTGCACAAGCCTGTGCTCATGCTGCAAAGGTGGTGGCTCCAGGCACATTAGTGCAAGCATCTTCATCACTGCTGTCATGTAAAAAGACCAACACTATCATAGCAAAGCACTCAGGGCAGGAAAACGAGGGGGCTTCTAAACCTTAACTTGGCAACATGATATAAATTGTCAGATATAGGTGAGGGAAAGTCTGAGCACTGAACCCCTGCTTGGTCACACTGCTTAGGTGTTGCCTTGCTGCCTCTTGCTGTTACAAATGGACCTGTCCCCCAATTTCCCACAAAGAGAAAGGTTAGCACACTGCAGGGTGAGGTAATGAGACGTTTGGTGCCATTTATCTTTTACCATGCATCACTCCCTGATCCTTTTCTATTAATCAGTACAAATATGGTCTTAATGGCTCTTACTGATGGAGGACATACTCTTGTGGTGGATGAAAATTTGCTTCTGAACCTCAAATATTCCAATTTCCACCTTGACATACAAGTGTAAGCACCTCTGAGGTTGGGTTTTCATTAACCTTACAGTGTGTGGATGCAATGAGAGGACTTCCCATGCTGCCATACACTGATTCAGGCTCATTTTCAAGGCTGTGTTAAATCACTGACAGCAAAACATGCCTGCTCTTCCATCTTGTCCAAGGCAAGGGCAGTAATGCATGATCTAAGTTATTCCCAGATGTAGGGTGTGACCCCTGTCCTTCAGTCTTCTGCAGTTTTTAAGGTTGCAGCACAATCCCTGGTGGATTTCATCCCATGCCAGCTAGCCTGGGCATGATTCAGGAGCAGCACAGAACTGTTCCCTGTAGGTGCTATGGAATGACCCACCAACACTGGGTTGGATAAGGGTTTAGTTATATGGATATGAACAGCAGTTTGCCACTTATCCCATATTTTGCCCCGCTAGGGTCAGGTAACAGATATTGACCCATTCTATTTCCTGGTACAGATGTCACTTACAAGTCCTGATTAACACTAGAAGATTCACAGGACAACTTTTGAGACAGGGATAAAGCATGATGGCAAAGCATTAGAGCAATCATTTATGTTTAAGTATGGAGGCTTATCCCACCTCAGTATGTTTCTCCTCCCATCTCTGTGCTCCATTCCCCTCAAGCAAGAAGACATTAATTATGTTATGGATGCTCAGTCAAAAGCACTTCAGCAGAAGTCAGTGGATATGTTGACATAGGACTGAGCAGAAGTGAAGGCTGAAGCAGCCAGCATAGAAGAAAACAAATAGGACCATCCAGCACACATCTCACCAAAGCTTTCAGATGTGAAAAAAAGGCATCTGAGGCTCTATTCAATACAGATCAAATAACAGAACCTTAGGTGCCTTTTATTGGTTGAATCTACCTGGCCTGGTAAATATGGTCTCTTATGTGTGCAGTATTACCTGGGCACCAAATGATTTATTGTCTCTCAGTTTTTGTTTATAAAACTGACAAAGTCTGAGCTGATAAATGCTGATATATGTTAAATTCAACCAGCTTATGATAAAAGTTGCTTGCCAAGTGGTGACAGCTGGCTGCCTCAGTAAACGTATCATGTAGCTACCTTCACCCCTGAGGAATGTTGATTGCTATTTGATATAATACAGCATTTTAAGGTCCAAAGGAAGTAGGCAAGGAGGTTAAATTTAACAGATATATAATGCTACCAGCCATAATGTCTACCACTTAAAAATTTACTGCCAAGTAGCAAAACAGCTAATACCTGCTTCAGTGAAGCCTGTCAGGGCAGTGATAATGATTGCAAGCAGATATGAAATAATGATAATCATGATGCTTCCAGATTTACAGGATACCATTGCTGATGTATCATTCAGATGGCTGTGGAAGGAAGAAAGCATCTTCTTGGGGGGAGAGGTCAGTACTTCTCTGTACAGTTAAGTTCCTCCAGATATATCTACTGTGGCCCGTGGAACATTGGCCAAAGCAAAGCATGGAGCCTGGTGTGAACTGTGGCTAACAAGAGAGTGCATCCTCACTCCTGTTCCTGGTTGTGCTCACCAAATCCGGGCACTGAGTGAGAGCATCAGCTCTTGGTGCTCTTAAGGCTTGTCTGTATTGCAGGCACAAACACTTTAAAGTCCATGTTGAGAGATGGCAGGATTTTGAACTTTCTCCTTGCTTTGCCTCATGTCTCACTTCAAATTTGTGCCTGACACAGAGATTGGGTCTGGGGCAAGATGCAGCTCATGAGTGGACTTGGGTCCGTACTTAAGTGCCAAAGGAGCACTTAGGTAATGTGACTGGGAAAATGAACAGAGCTTGGGGGCCCCAAAAGCCATTTCAAACCTGGTAGAGAAGTGTGGAGAAGCACTTGTGTTCAGGAAAACCTGTCTATTTCTTCCCAAGCTTTTCATTGGGTTAATTAAAGCCATTACCTCTCCCACGAGATTTGCCCCATTTACAATACTGAGCCTGTGGGCTTGTACAGTACTAGGAGCAGCAAGACACTGGAAGCCTTCACTGTAATATAAATCATGAAATAATAATGTATGAAAACCTGATGTTGGCATTTCCAGTGCTGGAAAAAGTCATAGCATGATTTACAGTCCTATCTTGCACCGAGTAGCAGCTATTTTATGAATCACTATTTCTGTGATTAATTTAAATCAATCACATTGATTTAAAACAAACCTTGGCATTACCATCCCATGGCAGTCTGGTTGCTGTGAGCAACCTGGATGTTTTCAAGGGACTCATGTTTCATTTGAATGCTTTTTACTGGGCTGCAAGAAGGACAAAGAACTGGAGGTTGAAATAACATAAAAACATCTTGTTTATAAGATGAGGATATGGTAGCAACCAAAGTATTTTTGAGGCAGTATGGAAATCACTTAGCTGCCTAAATCTTAATTCCAAGGGTCCTTTAATTGTGTAAGATAGCCAAGGTACCTACCAAAAATAGCATGGATTCTATGGGTGACATCCCTGTTGCATAGCTGCAATTGGAGACCAAGCAGAATATCCCAAAGCAGCCGACACAGCACCTACATTAAAGCAACTGAATCTCACACCAACCCTTTTTGTTTTCTCAAGTGTTGCCATGATCTTGTCCAGAGAGATTGTCTCTCTGAAGAGTTGTCCCTTTCCCCTTGCAAGGGCACAATTGAACTCAAAGTCCTGGGAGCCTGGAGGGATTCAGCAGGTTCTGGGTGTGTGAAAGGCTATTCAGCCAGGAGACAGACTATGCTAATCCCTGCTGAAAACTCCTCCAGAGTTTACTGGCCTGGTTCAAGAGCACTCCTTTGCCCTCAGGGGTGGTCCTGAAGTTCATTTAATAAAATATTCTTGTGTGGTTTTCTTCTAGTGACATTCTGCAGAGCATAACTGTGCTCCACACATGCAGGAAGGGACAAACCTCTGCTAGACCCTGCTGGACTTTACTGGAGAAATTTTATTGAAACCTGGGACCAAATGTCTCATCCTTTCTCCATTGCCACATTTCAGGACCAAGTAGTTATTGCTTAATATTTGCTGTTGTTTCCCAAGATTCCTGTTGTTTCAGGATTACTATGTTGTCATGCTGCAAACATGTAGTGCTTTAGAGGAGCAGCATCTGCAGATTCTGAGGGACTCCTACTGCTGTTTTGGGTGTCTGGCATAGTGAGAATAGCCAACAGTCTCATGGTTTCAATGTCCTGAGCTTTCTCCCTGCAAAATTCCTCTCTCCGGGAGAAAGCTTTTTAGGTCAATGTGCCAAAATGCACAGCACAGAAAAGCCACGGGTGGCCAGGCAGAGCAGTGTCTCTAGTGTTTTGGTCACTAAGCTTACATATGTAAATCTCCTTGGATGCACAGTTAGAAGCTGTTACTGAACAAGAACAGGAGGTAGGACTGGAAGCTTCTTCCTGGACTTCACTTTACTCCCAATTTTCTCTCCCTCCTCCCCCCAGGGTCACTGGGGGATGGGTCACAGGGCTGTGCTCAGTTCATCACATATTGTCTAGGCTGCTTCTTCCTCCTCAGGGTGAAGACTCCTCACACTCCTCCTCTGCTCCAGCACGTGGTCCCTCCCACAGGAGATAGTCCTCCATAGGTCCTTCCCATGGGATGCAGTTCTTCACAAATTGCTCCAGCATGGGGTGCAGTCCTTCAGGAACAGGCTGATCCAGTGTGAGTCCCCTGTGAGGTCCCAAGTCCTGCCAGCAAACCTTGGAGCCAGCTGGCACTGGCTCTGTTGGACATGGGGGAAGCTTCTGGCAGCTTCTCACAGAAGCCATCCCTGTGCCCTCTCCCAGAGAAACTTTGCCACACAAACTCAACACATTTAGTCAGCATCAAACATGACCTATGGGTATTGGAGAATGTTGTGGTCAATATACCGTCATCTAACCAGTCAATGAACTTCAGTCATAGGAATGAAGACCAGAATATCTGTGAAGTGCAGAGAGAGGGAAAAATTCAAATATATGTGTCCTTCTCCTTAAAATAGTCAGTGCAGGTAACTAACTGTTGGATGTAAGACTGGAGAGCAAAAAGTTACAGAATATGTCATTTTGTCATTACTGGAGAAAAAAACCTGGCATCTAAATTTTCAGGTTAGTTTTCTTCTTCCAAAATTTTTTACCAAAACAAAATTACTGCTCTGCACTAATATATATGTTACTGATACTATTCTTCAGAATGGTGTCAGTGGGGTCTAAACATGATGTAAGGTGACTCACAGCACATAATGATGGGATTGATTACTATAACCAGCCCACAAAGTCTTGCAATTATTTTTTCAATTGAAAATGGGGTTCTGATTAAACAAATTTTTGAGAATATGTTTGCCTCTGTCTCAGGGAATACAATTCCTCTTCCAATAAGTAGTTTCATTTTTTGTTGTAAAAATCAGAATATTGATCCAAATGCTTCTTGACTGAAGCTCTGGGAGTTTCAAGGTTATTTTTTTATTAAATTGAATAAACATTTTTTTAAAGAATAACCATCTTCAAATTTTGTGTTTAGGTCTACTGACTGATTTCATCACCTTACCAGGCTGTTGTGATTTCAAAATTCTGATTTACGCCTTGTTTTTCAAGTTTGTGGTATCTGCAGAAATATACTTGCAAAGACTCTTACACCTGAAATGAGGCAGTCCAGGACTTCAGCTTTTTTGGAGATGTTTCCATTGTAACAACTTGTGTACCTTCACCTGTTGAAATGGCTCTCCTCGAATGTCTTTAATGAAGAAACTGCAGACAGTACATAATTTCCTTGTCTGTCAGCATCTGGCAATATAAACAGTGCTAATAAGCCAACAAGCATTTTTGTTCTTAACAGCTCTTTTGGTTAATAATAAGCCAGTCTGGATCATGATTACATAGAGAAAGCCTCGAGGCTCCAGATCCCTAAACTAAGATGATGGTCACAGAATTTTCCAGACTGACAGATGGTGAAGAAAGAATAAGAGAGTGCAATGAAATAACAGGGAAATATTTTGTTTCTTCTTGGAATAGTCATAGTTGTCATTCTTCTATTTTCAAGTACATGTCCTAATTTGTGTCTAGTCCAGGTTTATCCCCTAAGTCCCCTCCCAACTCATGTCATCTAACCATAAAGCTTGAGTTTCTGTGAGTGAAGAAGAGGTGCTGCCCATATCTGAGGAAGGATTAGCAGGTGCACTTCTCAGGGCTTTGTGTTGGAAAGTGCTTGCACAACCTACTTCCTTCATGCCTCCCTGGAGGGAAGCTGTATCCCGCACAAGGACATGGAACTGTCTCCACCTCCCAGTGCAGACCAACCCCCGGCACTTAAATGATGCATTCTGCTTAGAGTGGTAGCTGGTGGGTGGGACACAGCTATTTTATGTCCCTACCGTCACTGAATGCTTTACAGGCTGTTTTCCTGTAGCACCTCTAGAGGGACCTTCCTGCCACCTTCAAATGGGTTCCCACTTGGTCACAGCTTCTGTCCCCACCAATGACAGCTTCAGTTCAGGCAGTCCTGGAGTGCTTGTCCTAAGTCCCTGAACTGAGATTTCTGATCTAGTCACCAGCAGCAGCCCTAACCCCCTAACCTCCTAACAGGATAGACTTCTTTTAAAAGTGTCCTAGAATTTCTGCATCCAGATGCAGTTGTTGCTCTTCTGTACTCACAAACACTTTGCAAAGCACACCTTTTATCACCAATTACAGTTGTAGGAAATTTGCAAAACTTGTATTTCTGTGTGGGGAAGGAAAAAAGCCTGGGTATTCCACAAGATAAATCTGCCAAGCCTTATGGCAAAAACAATTAGTGTCTGAGATGGCCACCTACTTACACAGGACACTTTCCTCTCCAAGAGGGCTGCAATAACAGGTCTTCTTCCCAGCACACTGTGCCAAACTTCCACTAGGAAAGCAGGTGAGAAAGAGAGGAAGCTTTGACTGGTTCTGGGGAGCAGCTTGGAGATGCCATCCAGCTCTGACAGCCCAAGCTGAGGCAGTCCCTGCCCTTAGCAGAGCTGTTGCTGGGGACTGCACACCAGTATGAGAGGCAGAAGGCTGGCAGCAGTGACTCCTGCCATGCACTTGCAAATCAGATCATGCTGCATCTGAGGGCATGAGAGCCTTCTGCTCACCACCTCCTGACTGATCACAAGGAAACCTCTGTAAGTGAGAAATAAAGGCTCAGACCACTCTTCAGTCCAAGTCTGTGAGCCAATGGTTCATCCCAGAGACAACAAGAACAGGACCTGAACTGGCTGAACAGCATGCTTCTGGCTCAGGTTCTTTTACTGCTTGTGAAAAAAAAAAAACCAACCAACCAATCCATCAGAAAGAAATCAAACCAAACCAAAACAAAAAGTCTTCAAGGAAGGCTGGGAGCAAAGGCTGATGCATCAAAATCCTCCAAGAACATCTTCCCATTGCAGAATGCACTCATCCCTGGACCTTGTGCATGTCAGCCAGTGTTTTTCATGTCCATGCAGAGAGGCTGCAGGGACTTCAGTGGAAGGAGACTTTCTCCTCTGTGCCTAGCCAGAAAGATACTGCAGGTGTCAGGGTTGGGCTAAAGGTGTTTGGGATAGAGGAATGGTCTTTGGGAGCAAGCCAGGTTCCTTGGTCACATGATTGACTTTAGACAACCAGTGAACTTCTGTATTGCCTCTTGAGGCAAAAAGTTGCTCTGTCTTTCCCAGCCCTGTAGACAGCAGTTCTTCCCGCTTTTGTTGAGACACTCTTGAAGCTGCATGTTTCTCACAACCAGCAAGTCACCCTCACTGCTGACTGCATGAGAGAGATACCCTGACCGCAGAGCAGCTGACAAATGCGTACATGCCAGTGGCAAGATGGTAGGACGTGGCCAGTGGATACCAGGAGCATGCCATCTCCGAGTGGCTAAGAGTACTGCTGGCTGGCAGTGTGACCTCTATAAGGATCAGGAAGTTTTGCTCAGGTCCTCTGAGGCCACGTTAAATGGCTGGCATGGCTCAGGCTCAAGGCACGGTCCTGGGTGTCTGTGGATGGAAAACAGGCAAGGGACATGAAAGCAGCCTGATACCCCCACATTCACACCTCACCCAGACATGCAGGGCAAGACACCAAAGAATATACATCTTGCATTTGGTATCATGTGTGTATCAGGCTATTGGTATGACAATGGCAGTGTTTAGAAATAAATTAAAGGCTTTGAGCACAACTTCCCACCTTTTCCTCTCTCCAAACCCAGAAGCACAAGTGTATTCATTAGCACATAATGCCAAATTAAAACAACAAGACATTTAGGTGGGGTTTCTCTCGCATAACTATGTAAGTCCAAGCTTGAGTTAGCTGTTGCCTTTGCAGCAGGTGAAGACACATGAGCTAAACACATTGCATCCATTTGCCTGGTGCTCACATTGAATCAGTGGTTAGCAGGGGCCATTTGCCTTTCCTGAGCACAGCTCAGAGGTTGTCTCTGAGGGCTTGGCTGGCTGCCTGGTCCTGGAAAGGAAAAACCTTGTGGAAAAAACATGCAGCTTTGTGGTCTGCAGACAGCAGCCCCTAAAGCCCAGCCCTACTGCTCCCACTGAGGGGGATAAAAACATTTTCAGCCACACACAGGGAACAAGTGCAGCCCTCATCAAGAAAGGAGGTTCTGGCAAGGCAGGGTCATGGAGGCAGAGGGACCTGTGCTAGAGTCTGGTTTGAGGGGCCTGGCTGACATGGGAAGCAGCACATCACCCAAGTACAAGCCATGGATGGCAGGAGGGGGAAAAGTTTTGTCCATCAATATGGACCAGATTATAATGATGATTTTGAACCTTAGGACCCTGGGAAAAGAATCCCAGCAGCTCTTATTTTACCACAGAGTAGCACTGAAGCAATTGGACAACTAGAGTGTTGGCTGAGTAAGCAAACCATTGCATTGAGTGATATCTTACCAGATGTCTAATTTGGAAGCCTTTTCCCCTTTGGCTCATGGAGTGTCAAAGTCTAACACTATAAAAAAGAAATACTTGGAAAAAGAGGAACCCCAGGGAAGAGCACAGAGGGTGTTTGCTGTGTGGCCTCACCTCCAGAAGAGATTGTTTTCTTTAGCATCCCTTCTGTTGCTCCTGCTTGGCTCCTACAAGGGCACCAGGGCCCCAGAGGCTGCTGACCCCATGTATCATGGCTCCAGATGAGAAAGGAAACCACAGACTGGTTTGGTTGGAAGGAACCTTAAAAATCTTCTATTCCAAACCCTCCTACCATGGACAGGTCCACCTTTCACTAGACCAAATCCTTGGAGCTAATTCCACATGCCCCCAGAGCTAATGTTTCATCTGAGAAAAAGTGTTTAATCTATCTAGGCTTTGAAAGCACAGTGATATCAAATCTGAATTTAGAGCAATTTATGCATAGACCATAATAACACTTTAATGGGGAAAAAACACACAATCATTTCAAGCTTGAGGAGTCTAAGTACTATGGTTTTGTATAAATGGCTGATATGTTATTTGTTTATTGGCCAATCCATTTTTCTATATTGTTTTTCAGGCTATATAATTTTAGGTGAAAGCTTTTTAGCATGCTGCACCTGCCAATAGAACTTTCTTTATACACAAGTTTCTGCTCCAATGTGTGTAGAAAATAGACACTAATTGCCTTCTTACCCACTCTAGCACTGGTAACCAGAACCTGGCTTCTCCATAAATTAGGCAACCATATTAATGGTGCTGCTGCGCAAATCAGCTGAGCACTATATAGTTGATTTCATTTTATGTTAACAAGAGGATCGTTTAGTTTAAGAGACTGGTTTTGGAAACAGTAGCACTCTTTTATTAAATTGTATGTTTCCTAACCACAATGGGGAACAGGAAGTGATTGCTTCATAGGACACCAGTCAAGAATGGGAGACTGGAGTCTTTTACTGGGTTTATTTCATGGGTCGGGTTCCTTCCTTTTCTTGAGCCTTTGCCTGTGTTGGTCTGCTCTGGATCTTTGGACTGCATATTGCTCCAAGAGGAGGTCATCTTCTAGTTTGAGCTACTGGTGGGACCATATGGCCCAGATGGCTGTGAAGTTTCTGAAAGCTCCCTTGCTACAAGGTGAGGTCTCACTTCTTTCAGTTGCTATGATGAAATTACTCTTGCCAAGATTTCTGCAATGCCACGTGGATTTTATTGACTGTGGAAAAACTGCTGTAGATGAAGTATAGGAGAACTGCCTCAAATCAAAAGATCTGATGATAGTGCCTGGCTAGAAACCCAGTGGCTGGATGTTGCTGTGTTGTAGCCCACCAGGAAGAACTTTAAGGCTCACGTGTCCATCTGCTCCTTGAAAGTGCAGACACCAGCTTTGTCAAGGGTCAGTGCACGTTGCCCAGAGCTTTTATAAACTGAAATGACCTGCAAGTACTTAGTGTCTCACAATCCCTCTGCAAGCACTCTCTGCTCACCTTGTGCTCTTGGGCTCTCTCTGCTCGCTGAAAGCAGAGTCCAGAGATGCCCTTCCAAGGATCAAAAGCCCGATGCCTTTCTTACCAATCAGGAGAGACTCTGACCATTCGACTCTCCCTTAATGTACTACAAGACCAAGCAGTCTCCTAAGTCATGCCGAATGTTTTCAGACTGCTGCTTTTTAAAGCCTCCTGTTATTTCCAAAGCTTGGACCAAATACTGAGTTAATGATTACTGGCTAAAGTTTCAGTGGTTATTTTGAGGGGACAGCCTTTTTCAGCCTTCTGGACACCTGATGCAGGACATTTAATCAATGTCTTTGTCCTTGTCAGCTGATGCATTAAATCAGGTGGTGTTCAAGTACATAAAATCATTCCAAGCCTTGACAATGTGCTTTCTAGTGTGCAGGTAAGGAGCAATAAAACCTACCTGCATCACTCAGAGAATAAAAATCAAGTCAGGTTTTCAATTAAATTTGCAAATCTATACCCATTATGTGTGTGCAGTACATCATCGCTTCATAAATATATTGATTTTTTTTCTAGTCTGCTATGTAACTGTGGGTTTAAATCACAGATTTATGAATTTTAGCTGGACTTGAATTGCAAATCTTATACAGAAATAAATATATAAATACTGAACAGAAATAGAATACAAAATAAGGAAATAGATATAATTAAGGGATTTGGAAATACTAGATTGAAATATAATTAAGAAGGTTGGAATAGAGAAAGTAAAAGAAAGTAAATGAAAGAAAGTAGCAGAAGGCAAGGCAAGGGGCAAGAAAAGCAAGCTGAGTTTTGCAGATCAGTGGAAATACTCGAAGCTACATGTATCCTCAATATGTTTAAATTACACTTACAACAGTATATATAAGTCAATAAGCAAAGCTAAGAGATGTTACACTGGAAAGGAAATACTTTGATTATATTATATAAAATAAAACAGTGGTCATTGCCACTGAGCAACTGAGAAATCCATGTCGTTTAATTGGCTCCAATTACTTTTGTCTTAGTGAGTTATCTGTGAGAAAATTCTAGTTACTTTTCCTTCATTTTTTAATATATGAGAGGTCCTAAAAATTTTCAGAAGGCAGACGTCTCAATTTAAAAAAAATACCATTATTTCAATATTTAGAATTCAACCTGTGTTAATGACTGAATGAGCCTGTAAGGTGTAGATGGATGTATTTCTCTTCCCTTGTTGGATAAACATAAGAACTAGGCCCATTGCAGGTAATGGCAAGGAATTACAAGCAAGGAAGCTGAGTGAAAAGCTTCAGTTGATACCACATCTGTGTACTCCGTGACATGGCATTTTATCTGCTGTCCTCCTCCTCTTCCTTCCCAGGCCTCTTCTCTTATATATAACCTGCAACACGTTATAGACAAATTCAGTTAAAAGAATGCTGTGTTCATTCTACTTTGCCTTTGTAGGTCCTTGAGTCCAAGACTTATTCACTGCTGATTTTAGAGCATCCTTGCTCAGAAGAGAGAGAAACAGGTTTTCTTGTGGATTTCTTCCTAGCACTTCCCTCTGTGGAGTCTGAATTGCTCACAGCACCCCCAGAGATGATGTGGTATCAGTTATGGGGGGAAGAATGAAATCTTATGCCTTGATTTTCAAAAGGATTTCAGTCATTGCATAACCAGATAAATACCTTTTGAAATCCATGTTAGATCAAATGTCATAAGGCTAAAAAGTCTCCATGAGTTTTTAGTGTTTACTAGAAGAGCTGAGAAGTGCTACTGGACCCATTAGCTAAGAAAGAGCCTATGTGAACAGCACTGTAGGGTGTTGGGTGTTCACAGCCAGAGTCCCCAAAAACTTACCCTTCTCTTGGAAGTGCCTCGAGTTGCTGCAGACCAACTGTCCTGAAAAGAAAGGTGTTTGCAGCTGGAAACCCATTCTGGAAAATTTAACCCAAGAAATTAATCAAGGTTACATCATGTCCCTTTGGTCAGACCTGGTGGAGCACAGCCCAGGTCCTGCTTCCCACTTGGACAGGAGGATGGTGAAAGCACAGCCTCCCTCTCTCCTGGCCTCTAGACCCATGTTTTTCACTGTGAGCAGGGAGGAGGGAGTGAGCCTTCAAATGTTTTTCTCTGAAGGGTGATACCTAACATGTCTTTTGCATAAATCACATTCTGCTTCAGTGCCCAGGGCTGAAGGTTGGAGCATGAGGAATACATCCCAACATATCCATGCAGAGCTCAATATAGCAACTGCTGCATGGTGAGCTCTCATTCAGTCCTGAAGTCCAGGGCAGAGATCTGCTCACTGTTATGAACATGTAAAGAACTTGGCTGCGAAGTTTTAAGATGTGTCTGTGGAACCTCTGTGAAGTGCAACTGTTCAAAGTTTGATTAAATGCAGGCAGCTTTGCACAGAGAGATTGGTCTGGAGAGATGTTGCTATGGGACAACATCCCAGCAGGAATTCTAACATACTTAAACCCAGCAAAGAAACACAGCAGCTAAGAAAACAGCAGGAAACTTCTGTGCAGGATTGCTGTCTCCAGATGTCAGCTATTCCTGTCTTCTATGCTTATTTGGGATCAGCCATTCATCATCACTTTTGCTTTCAGAACCTTGCAGAGGAGGCAATGGCTCCACACCCTCGCCACAAGGGCAGCTACTGTATGTCAGAGTTTCCCAGCTTCACCTTCATACCAGTCCAAACAATTTTATGGGAAGTTTTCCCACATGTTTAGTGAGAGGTAGAGATAAAAAATGGAAAATATCAGCTCAAATAGTTGAAGTCCGGCAAAGTTACAATGGGCAAACAAGAGGGGAGGACTATGGTGAGAACTGCCAGGTGCCACTTGCCTGGCCAGATTCTGTCTGAGCCCCAAACCTGATGTGCTGCAAAGAGCCTGGGGTCTAGGACAAAAAATCAAGCAGTCAGGGGATGTGAGGAGGAGTTCTTTTAGGCTGGTGGTTCTACCCTGAATTCCTCTAGCTGTAACTTTCTGGATATATAAATAAATAAATAAACATATATATAATTTTTTTCCCCCTACTCGTATCTGGTATAATAAACATTGAGTATAAAACAGAAAACTGTATGAGGCAAACAACATGAAATAGCTGTGTTTTCAGCAGGAAGGTTCACAGTATTCAAAATTAATTCCTCAAGTCTTCTTACAAGACAATGAAATTGTACTTCCCTCATGATAATGAAATAATTACTTTCGGGGAAGATGGAAAAAAATATTTGAAGGCGTAAATTAGAAAGTATAAAAAGAGACTACATATATAAAAGACTACTATTCTCAGCCTTCCCAAGGCAAAGTCCCTATAGAGTTCCTGGAGAAGATCTTGTTTAAAATAGTTGTGTAAACAGGTCTTCCTGCAGTTCAAGCCCTCTTCTCTCACACCTGCAGCTTGAAGAAGCTGTTTTATGGTGGGAAGAGCAAGCTGAATCAAGCTGTGCCAATGCTGAATCGCTCAGAGGCCTAAAAAACCTTCTTGCCAAAGAAAAAATCTGATGAACCAGTGTTACTTTAGGGCAGGTGGAATAGTTCATGCTCTCATTTTTATCATTATCTCTAAGAGGGAAAGACAGATTTGTTTTCACATTGTTATTGATTATTAACCAGCTTTGTGAAAGGTTACCTTTCTGCTAGATACAGCCATGGTGGGGGTTAAAAATCAATCCCTGGGAAAGCTCTGTTTCCCACTGAACTTCTCACACTGGAGTCCCCTGCCATGGATAGACTTTACCCATATCGGTTTGATCACAGGCAAGAAAGAAAAAGAGATTTTTATGAACATGCTCCACTCACCTTAAGTACTTCTTTTCTGTCTAAACTAAATGTGGATTTCAGAAAAGGGTTTGACCACTGAGAAGTCATTAGATGTAATACAGACAGAGAAAATAAACCAGATTACTTTAAGAAGTGTGACTGAACTATACTCCTTACTATTTTACACTCTAATTAGACAGTCAGAGTGGTGGGAAGAATCATAAAACTGTCATTGGTTCTAATAGGAAAGGGAGCTAATTTAGTAGGGGTTCACAAATTATTTGTGTTGAAAGGCAAACAAAATGTTCCTGTCACCTTTCCGAGGAAAAAAGGTAATACTGCATCCAGATGGCTTTTCATTTCACTGATCTCAGCAGCCTGCAGTGATGTCTGTCAGACACTACTGGGTAAGGCTTCGAAAGAACAGTGACTGACATCAAAGCCCTGTATTAACCACTTAGGGGTGGGAACATTGCAAATGCCCTTGAATTTCAAGACACATGTTGTATACGTTGGCATATGTTTTAAAACCACATAGATGTGACTTTAGGCATGTGACTTTGCTTTCCAAACCCATGGCCATTCAGAGATTTGTATTATATTGCAAAGTTTTAGTCATCTTATTATATGGAATAAGAGTTAACCATACAGATTGTCTCTTCTCTGTCAGACAAACACGAGACTAGAGGAATGTGATCAGATCTTGACAAGCCCTTAAAACATACTTGAACCTAATATGTTAACTCAAGTATTGCAGTGCAGTTATTGTGTGATGATGCCGTAGGATGGCAGCAGCTGAGTACCTGAAGCATTTGTTACTGCTGCTTGAATATCTGAACTCCTGTACTTGTGTTGAGGAGAATTACCGCCTGCTGTTCTACTTAACACCGCTGTTATCACCATCATCCTTTAATTACTGGTACTGAATAATGGATTCCTTTTTGTCCAATCTCTTGGACTAGCAAGCTTACTGTAAGAATTTTTGTTTATGTGTACAAGTATCTTAAGGGTGAATGCCAGAAGATGGGGTCAGACTCTTTTCAGTGGTGTCCAGGAACAAGAACAGGGGCAACAGGCATAAGCAGAAACATGGAAAATTCCATTTGAATATGAGGAAAAACTTCCTTGCTTTGAGGCTGACAGAAAGCTGAAACAGGCTGCCCAGAGGGGTTATGGAGTCTCCTCTGGAGGTATTAAAATCTGGAAGTTGTTCTCAGCCTGAACTACGACAGTATTAATGATTTTGGGACCATGCATCACACATAACGCTGACCTGGAAGTGTGAGCTTTCCAGCTCTATGGATGAAGTTGGGGGATTTAAGCAAACATACCAGCCATAATAATCCCCAAGTTATGAGAGACTTCTGCTTAAAATCTTCCCAGAGATGGTAAAGTATAGGACCTCCAGCTGGACTGCAGCTTGCATCCAGACAGGCTTTAAGGTGAGGGAAAATCTACCTGATCCACAGTTAATTTGCTCCTGTGTGCAACATGTCCTTTACTTTTCTCTGTTTTCAATTGTTAAAACTTGACTGTACATCTATCAGTGGGAATACAGATGTTTGTATCAGTTATTTTTTCTTCACTTGGTTGCCTGCAGACTGAGAATGACCAAGTTTCTTGTCATTCCAAGCCTGCCAAAACCAGACTTGGGAAGTAAAGACAGGGGAAGTTCTCAGCAGGGAGAAGATAATGTATATACAGGAGAACCTGGGCTCACCGTTCAAAGTCCACGTAAGAGCTGAAGGCAATGATGCACCTTTTCATTTCATTCATTGTGCCTACACATCTCAAGGCTCTTCTAGTCAGAAAATTAAGACTGTTTAAATGCACTCATATTCAGGGTCAGTAGTGTTTCACGTGGCAGCGTTTTATCTGGGGAACACTTCTCTGCAAGGTGGTGGGAGGAAAAATCTTATGTAAAGTTTCAGGGGAGACTTAAAATGTGGAAAAATCAGCTGACGACTGTTACATTCATAGCACTAAGGAAATACCTGGAGCAGAAAATTCTGGGAGTTTAGCAGAAGATATATTTGTGTTTTATCTCTTATGCACACCCTGCTGCAACTGCAGATGAGGCATATAGATTACTTTCAGGGACGCAGTTGTGTCTGCAGAGCCCAATTCTGGGGCAAGTGAGGCCATTGGACATTCCCATCATTCCCACTGGTCCCACTCTGGTGGGACACATTCACTGCTCCGAGACTTCTCCTGGGAACCCTCAGCTGTGGAAGAACTCAAGCCAAGTATCAGCGGTTGCATCCCATTTGGAGGAGGCAAGGCAGGCAAAGGTGATCCCTGGGGTCTGGCTCCAGCCGAGCTCACCTCCCCTGGCACTCCCGGACTGCCAGACATCACCATCCCCAGGACGTGGCCGGGATATCCAGCGCGACTCTTTTCCTTCACTGCAGCTCGCCACCTTGTTGTCAGAACGGCAAAGCATGCCCTTATCGCCTGCTCACGCAGGCAGAATGAAAGAGAATTAGCTCTAAATTATACGAAATTCATTTGCTTTGGAGGGTGAAGTGTTTGCTCTGTTTAGAAACGTTCATTATAGAGGACCGCATTAAGACACCAGGTAATAGTCCTCCCAGGAGATGCATCAATTTGTTCTGGTTTTTATGGCCTCGGGTTTGTTTGTCCGCGCTGGTTCCCCGTGGAAAACCCGGAGCAGTAAATGCTCCAGGTAACAGATCTCTGGGGAAGGGGCTGTGGGTGCTGTTCAGGGTCGGATCTAAGACACCAGTGCCTGCAAGAGACCTGAGTGGAGGCATTGCGGGTGCAGATGGGAGAACAACCACGAAGGGAGCTGCGCATCCCCACTGGCTGCACGCTGTCTGCGAACCCTTCCGGGCCACGTACCCTGCCCAGAATGCCAGGGGATGGAGCGGGCGAGTGTCGGGCGCAGGGAGCCCGAGCAGCAGCCATGTCTATCTGTAATTCCCGCTAATATAATACTTTTTCACTATCCGCACTATAATTGGTTTACAGCCTTTTTTGTTTATTTATCCATCAGAGCTGCTGTTAAATGGCTTGGGAAAGCAATCGCTTAATGGCTCAATATTGAATCAAAGGCTCAGTGTGCTTTCTAAGCGATGGGGTAACCGCGTGAGTCCGGAGCGGAAACTCAAAGTGTAATGGACTGGGCGGGCTTATGATCCCACGGAACCGGGCTCAGGAGCGAGGGACCGGGACCCTCCTGCCTTGCTGCCCAGAGCGTGCATCACCACTGGCCAAGCCGAGCCGAGCCGAGCCCAGCCGCTCGCACCGGCCCTACACGGAGCCGGAGGAGTGCGCCCAAACAGCGGCGGCCGGAGAGTCGGTGTCGGGGAAGCGGCGGCTAGAGAAGGCGGGCTGGGCAGATAGGAAGCGTGCCTGCACCCAAGCAGGAGAGAGCGGCGGCCGGGCCGAGGGCAGGAAGGCAGGGAAATGATCTTTGTCCCTTTCGGTAGTTCTCCGCCTCCTCATAGCCTCGTCGCCAAGTCAACCGGCACCAGCTTGGAGCACATTATCTCCGAGGGTCAACACATTGCAGCCCAAGCCGCTCGGAAGGCTCCCAAATTTACCCCTTGGACAAACAATCTGCTGCCTATCACTCACTGGTGATAGCATTGTGGTCCCCCAGCGGCCGGTGCTGGCCTGCGCCCAGGGGTCCGGAACACGAGTACCCCGGAGAGAGCGCCCTGCCCCTCCCTGGACACCCGCATCCCTAGACGAGATCCCCCCGCGGCCTAAAGTGCCTTGTCGCTAAACCCCTCCAGGAGCCGAATCTACCCCGGCCCTCCGAGGGTTTTCCTCTCCGTGCCCGAGGGACGCTGGGGGATGAGCCGCTCCTAGGCAAGAGACGGGGAGAGGGAAAAGATGTGTTTACTGACAATCCGTCCCGGAGCGCCCCGCGCATCGGCGTAATCCCCTGAGCCCCTGCCCGGCCCCGTAAGCCCACCGCCGCCGGGCTCCTCACCCCAAAGCAGGGAGCAGCATCCGGCAGGAGGGTAGGGGGTCCCGGAGCCAGTCCGGCTGAGGGGAAGAAAGGGGGTTGCGGGACCAGGGCCACCCCTAGAGGCCTCTTACGGCCCGTGCCCCGCCCCTGAGGGTTGCGGGAGGGCTCACGTGGGGGAGAGGCTCCTATGGGGAGGCGGCGGGAGCCAGGCAGGGCGGTGGGGCCCGGCGGGGCCACCAGCTGTCAAAGAGGCATCCCGGACTCCGGGAGCGGGAGCAGCCCTATGTGTCCCTAAGCTGCGAAGCCCCCTTGGCCCCGCTCGCCATGAACACCGAGGAGCAGTATTACGCCTCGGCACAGCTCTACAAGGAGTCGTGTGCGTTTCAGAGAGCCCAGGCGCAGGACTACAACCCCAGCCCCCCTGCCTGCTTGTACATGGGCAGGCAGCAGCAGACTCCTTATCCCAACGCCTTAGGGGCTCTCGAACAAGGCAGCCCGCCAGACATTTCACCTTACGAGGTGCCCCCTATCACTGAGGATGCCGGAGTCTCCCACCTTCATCACCACCACCACCACCACCCTCATCTTTCTGCTCCCCACCAGGACGCTCTGCCTTTCGCAGACGGGGCGGACAAGGGGGCTATAGAGGAGCCCCGAGTTCAGGTACCTTTCGCCTGGATGAAGTCCACCAAATCTCACGCCTGGAAGGGACAGTGGACCGGTAAGCCTAGCCGCATCCCTCTAACCCCCCGTCCCCCGCTTCTGTCCCGCTCGGCCGTTAGGAGCCCTCCCTTGCCACCTGTCCTGCTCCCACCGCTCGGATGTACTGTGGAGGGTCGTTTCCCCCTCCCCAGCCTCTCCAGACCCACTGTTCTCGGGCTGCTAGTGTTGGGTTGAATGCTGGAGGGGGAGCCGGCACTGCAGTCCCCGCCGGCGGGCTCACCGCTCCCTGAGCCTCAGCAATTATTAACGAATTATTTTTCACCAGTTAACTAAATGTGGCCAAGCCGAGACGTCGTGACGCCTCCCGGGAGCTGCTTCCTCGGGTAGCACTGTGTTCCCGCGGGCTCGGTGAGCTCCGCGCTGGGACCGGAACGCGCAGACACCTGCAAGGTGGAGCGGTCGGGGAAGTGGCAGGCAAGGCTGGCGGGAGGTGACAGTCCCGCTGCCCCACATTCCTGCTCTCACCGTGTGGCCGAGGAGCAGCCCCTGAGCCCCCAGGGCAGCCGCCGAGCCCCTCTCGGCTGCCTCTCGGCTCTCCTCGGCGCAGAGCACATCTCCCCTTCTGGCTCCTCTACCTCACCCCTCCTGCTCCCCGGCGGGTTTTAGCCACAACTGCACCTCTTCAAGTGAAAAAAAACAGGGCACGAAAAACAATGCACAAACCAAATGGAGTTGCCAGTGAGGGGAAGAAACTCTATCTAGCCCGAAAGTTCCGCTGCCCAACAATATTTCTCTCTCTGCCTGCACAATGTTATCGTGTCCTGCGCCTCCGTCACGCCTATACGGCAAATATTATATTAATGTCTTTGTTCAAATAGACAGTTGGAAAAAGGATAGGAGTATTAAAATCTCCACGAAATAGTTTGGTAATTGCATGGGTCAGGCAGAGTGGGAGGGAAGGACAGATGGCGGTCCACAGTCTCCCCAGAGGAGCATCCGCCTCCAAAAGAAGAGCATGCTGTCCCAAGCCGAGGACACGGAGGCAGGGATTGTGCTGGGAGGAGGTTGGGAGAGGAATAGAGAAAATCAGACCGTTTTCCTTGAGTTGGATTAATTTAGTTAATAATAATAATAATAGTAATAATAATAATAATAACAACCACCAAACTTTTGAGCTGCACCTTTTTTTTTCTCTTTCTCCTGTACCCGAGGAATGACAAAACCAGCAGGAAAGCGAAACTTACCCCGTGGAAGCCTAAAATTCTTGCCTGTTTTTCTCAGCCCCCCCCCGGGAGGAGTAGGCAGGGGCCGTGCACGACCCGGTCGGTGTGATGTGTGTGCAGGGTTCCTGCCAGAGCACGCCGCAGGAAGAGAAAGGGACACCGCACTGCTCGGAGCCCGATAGTTCACAGCCAAACCCCGGCATATTTTGTACTGTATATGTGGCAAACCATATAGCACGACTATTTATACTTCGTGGAAACCCTTGGGATTAAGGCGTCCATGGATGTTGTGGGGCTTAGTGCTGCTATTGCCAGGAAAAGGCGGCCAGGGAGCTGCGGCCGACCCGGGCCCAGTGCCACACTCCGTGCCCGGCCCCGGGCTCCGCCGCTGGCCCCGGGTTTGCCGGCCTTGTCCTGGGGCCCGACTGGCCTCGGCCCTCCGACAAACCTGGGGAGTTCTGCCTTCCTGGTAGCTCCAGTTTAGTTTAAAGTAACAGAACAAGGTTTATTTTTCAGCTAGAAATTCATGCAAAAGGGTATGTGCATAGATTTAGATTTAACAACATTTTTATACATATATACATTGATTTCAATATTAATTTATATACGCACATAGATATATATACACATTACTTTGTAAACATTATATGTGTATTTAAATACATTTTTAAAACACACATATAAGTTTAACGCGTAAGTTTACATTTACAAACACCGCATATATAAATACAGAAAAATGGGAATAGGAAGACGAGCGGTGGGAGGGTTCAAGTAGCTCTCTTGAAGTGATTATTTCATCCTGGCTGTTTAAAGCACTGTTCCCCACAGAGTATATTAACCCCAAAAAAGTTCCCAGAGGGGCGCTGGCACTGGCAAAAGCGGCCCTGAGTTTCCGTGCCCACCTCCGGCCCCTCTCGGTGCGACCGCCTGCATTACCCGCGACCCAGGGCCCACGCAGGACTGCAGTGGCCGAGCTGGGAATGGCGACTCCGCTGCTGTCGCTTTTTACGGGAGCAAGAAACCCAGGGTTTCATCAGCTTGGCAAAAAGGAGCAGCTGCGGTCCAACTCCAGTCCTGGCCCCACAGGCCCACTAATTATTATAATTATTATTGCTTTGTTTTAGAGGGTGGGTTTTTTTTTTACTATTGTTGTTTTCATCTTTTTTTTTTTTTTTTTTTTTTTTTTTTTTTTGTGGTTATTTTTTTTTTTTTTTTTTTTTTTTTTTTTGTTGGGGGGGGGGTTTTTTTTTTTTTTTTTTTTTTTTTTTTTTTTGAGGAGTTAATTTTTTCTCTTTTGCTTTTCTTTCTCTGTGTGTGGTGGAGTATATTCTTTTTCTTTTTTTACCTTTTTAAATTTTTTTTTTCAATGTAATTTTAACACAAACATGAACAATTGCAGTCCTGGATCTGAGAGCCTTTCTGAGCTTTCAGTGTCACGCAAGCAAAGGCTCCAGAGACGGCGCTTACCTGAAAACCTCATCAAAATCATTGCTAAAAAATATTAAGTTATTGTAAAATAAAATAACAGCAGCAGTGACTGCCACCAGCAGCACCATGACACTGTGCCCAGCCTCTACCCGAGGCCTCTCCCTCACCCTGCTTACTTCCCCCGCGTATCCTCCGCGCCGCGCAGGGGTCCTGGGACGTGGTCCCGGCCTCCCGAGAGGGCGGCCGGGCCTGCCCAGGCTGACTCTCTCTTCTCTCCAGGGGGATCCTACATGGTGGAACCGGAGGAGAACAAGCGGACTAGGACGGCATACACGCGGGCGCAGCTGCTGGAGCTGGAGAAGGAGTTTCTCTTCAACAAGTACATCTCCAGGCCGCGGCGGGTGGAGCTGGCTGTCATGTTGAACTTGACTGAGAGGCACATCAAGATCTGGTTCCAGAACCGGCGGATGAAGTGGAAGAAGGAAGAAGACAAAAAGCGAGGGGCGGGCAACAGCAATGACCCTGAGCAAGACTGCGTGGTGTCCTCCGGAGAGCTCCAGACCAAGGAGGATGTCCAGCCATGCCCCGCCGGTAACCTTCCCTCGGGAGCCTCCAGGGACCTTCTCGCCCCCAGTCTAGTCCCCAGAAGGCAGCAGGACTCTCGGTGAGCCGCGGGGAGCCCCCCGGCCCGGGACGAGTTAAAGGATAGGACACGGGAAAGAGTGGAGAGGCTGGCACCGGCTTCCCTCCACCGTGCCTTTCCGTGCCGTTCCGTGCCGTTCCGTTCCGTGCCGTGCCGACCCGCTCTCGCCTTCCCCCGGGGAAACTCGGTGCCTCCACTCCGAAACTCGCGCCCTCCGGAAAGTAAATGTAAGATGCCCAGCTTTGACAAGGGAGAGGCTCTCTGTAGGCCCTAGCGCCGGAGGAGACCGCAAGGGAGCAGCCGGGATGGCGGCGAGCTGGGCCTCGCTCCCCCGGGCCGCCCGAGCCTCAGAGAGCCCTACGGGGCAGCCTTCCATAGGGGAAAGCGGCTCTCAGGTGGCCACCGACGATGTGTACCATCCTGGGTGCACGGAGAGGTCTGGAAACCGGAGGAGAAGCGAGCGCACGGTACCTTCCTTGCCTCGGACGGCTGCTCGGTCGGGGCGTGCGTCCCACCGTGTCCGTCGGTCCACAAAAGCAGACATGGACCCGAATGTCCCGGACCATCCACGGGCTGGCACACCGCTGTCCCCGTCCCTTCCTGCCGTCCCAGTGCATTGGCTGTACCGAGGACTCTCTCAGGACTGTTACTTACTTCTTTGGAAACTGGAAACTGGTTTCTTTCGTTTACTTTTGCTTTGGGGAAAGAAAGAGGGAGAAAGAAAAAAAAACTGAGGAAAAAGGTTTTAAAAATTAAAAACCAAAAAGCCCAGGTGTCCTGAGGGCAGGATTTGTCTCCCCTGATGACCGGCTCCCGATGACCGGCACAGGTAGCCAGACCCTCCTTCGGGCTCCGCCAGCGGCTGCGGGATCCCTGCGTGGCTGCCCGCTGCTCCGCTCCCGTCTGGGCTCTGAGGGGCTCCGCGGCTCCAGGGCTCCTCTCGCCACTTCGAGAGGTGAATGAGAGCTCAGGGATGCAACAGAAGTCTCGGGTGCTCTCCAGCCAGCGAGAAGACAGCGTGATATATCTGGGGGGTAGGGCTGGTACCAGGGAAGTTGTCCTTTGGGGAAAAGCTCCTGCCTCTCTTCTAACTCTTTCGCAAGCTCGGACTCTGCCTTGGAGAGGTGAAACCTCTCTGCAGCACGAGCTCCTATCCCGGCGTGGTTCTCTGTGTGGTTTTTCTCTGCAGACTTGTTTTTACACCCCAGCAGAAGCTGGGGGCGTGTTGCCGCCCTAGGCACTGCAGAACACCCGGGACTTCTCCTGGGCACTATTTTTCGGCCCGGCCCAGTGTGCGGGAGAACTCTGCTCTTCCGGACTGGAGCAGGGGAGTGAGCCCGGCCGGGGTTTCCCTGCGGGAAGATGGGTAGCGGAGACCGCGCCGGCTGCACCGGGCCCAGCCTGCCTTCCCTGCTGCCAGGAGCATCTTCCCCGTCCCGACAACGGCGGGAACTCCAACTAAGCTGGGAACAAATCACAGCCGAACTAGAAACAGATAACAGCGCTTGGAAGGCAGGAGGAACTGTCCGGTATGCTGTCGCTCAGGCAGATCTGCCTTCTTTCCTCGACGAGGAGGTTCCTGCGCTGTATCCGACAGCAGCAACCTCTCGAGTATCCCTCGGGGACCGCCGCAGTCCCTCCCGCCCTGCAGGCCGGCGAGTGCCATGGGAGGAGGAAAATGAGGAGAAGGAGGACAACATATTGCACCCTGGCCAGAGGATGTTCCCAGTCCTTCACGTGAAAGCGAGGGGGAGAGCAAATAGCTTGGCACAGCTTTTTGGGGTTTTCTCGTCTTACATGAAGCTTCTAACACTAAGGTGAAGACTTGAACTGAAGGTGTAATTTGTCTATTGCTTTTCTTTCCCCTGGGAACATTAATATCTGTGTGCAAACAGGAGTATTTCTGGTATATTTTCCTGCAAGTTGCCTGAGAAATTTATCATCTGAACCTGTATATCCTTATTCATCAAAACGCAGTCAATAAGTTAGAACTTTCATTAATCATTATATGAGCAAAATTCAAATAAAGCTGATCTGCTTAAGAAGCAAAGTACCATATTAATTGCAGTAATATTTCTTAAACTTTTAGGGGACATGAAGCCATTTTTAAACCTCAGAATTTCTAATCACTCTTCATTAGCATTGTTAACCTGTCACTGGTAACATGAAGTGAAACAATTTCCACATATCTTTCACAATGTCTGGCACTGACATTACAACTCAGGAGCCATTACAAAACCAGATCCACCTGCAGAAAGGATGTCTTTCACACAAAATACCTCGATTTTATTCTAAGATTTGTTGATCATATTGCCTTGGCTGAGTAGCATACATGGTAGCTGAAACATTGCCTGTCCTTTCTTTAGTATAGTGCATTCAGTTTTGATTTTCTTTGTGCACTGCTCTGAAAAAGAAAAACGTGAACAATTGATACAAATAGTTTGATCACAGTCCCAAGGTCTTTTTATTAATAGAAGCAGAATTAGAACTGTGTGGTTTAGCTTTAATGAATAAAGTATTTTTCTTCTAAGAGCTGACATAGTTTACTCATTTAGCTCTTACATATATGTATTTTTTCACCCTTTTTACAACTGCACCAATGGAAAAATTAGTATTAACGGAATCGAGACAGCTCTGGGACCTTGTAGAGCTAAAGATTCACGGTAAGTTCACCTGACAGAACAGTCAGCCTTACACAGTCCTGGGGGAAGACAAGGCTAACATGGAGAGTTGTAAGGCCACTAGAGTTCTTGAGCCATGTCACCTCACCAAAACCAGTTGTCCAGATATATCCATCTCCCTAGGAGACACCTCCCCTTATGAAATAGATTATGATTTATTTGTAATCACCTCTAAACCTAGGATAGAATATCCATAAAGCATTCTCAAATTAGCCAAGAGATAATGAAATGTGGAATGTCTTTTTATTTCCTTCTTGCAATAGTGAAGGCAATAGTGAAGCCTTTTAGGCGGGTGTGGGAGAGGTATGTTTTTTGAACACAAAACTGTATGTGTTCAGTGTTAATTATTTTAAAGAAAAGCTGAGAAATATTCAGGGCAAATTTCCTGTCCCTGGGTGCACCTGGCTAGGGCATCCACCCCATCAAGGACTATGGAGACATCAATTCTACCTATGGCTCCAGGAAAGATAGCCAGTCTGGGAGTCTTGATTGAGCTTTGCACAGACACCTTTGCTGCTCCTACTTTGCTCAGATGCACCCCCAATACTGTCCCCAATACTGCTCCCACACTACTGAGACATTGACTGCTATCCCATGAAAGACCACAAGGCAGGACCTCTCCTTCCTCCAGGCACAGCTGAGCATCTGAGGTGAATGGCACAGAATGCTGACAAAACCCTGCCAGCAGCCTGGGGCTGCTGTCACATACAGGCCAGAGTCTGCTGCCAACCCTGCCTTACCTCCCCTCCTAACAGGACCATGTCCCACCATCCCACAGCAATGGCCATATGAAAAGTAGGATTGCAAGGCCATGCTTGTCTCCTCTATTACAAACTCATATCTTTTGCCTGAAAATCTCTCCCTTTATGGATAATTATGCCCATAAATCAATTCTGAAAGCAGTGATTTAACCTAAGGTGTGAAAGACTTTTCCAGCCAGACACTGAAGGCTAGTACCTCCCACTCTGTGGCTCCTGCTGCTGCTACGAAAACAGCTGAAGAGAGATGTTGCAGGCTGAGAGAAGAAATATTGCTCAGAAAGGCTTTAGTGCTTTGAAGTGCAACCAGGAATGGGATGCCAGTCCTGCAACAGCCACCAAAGCAGGGCCTCATGGCCTGGGCAATGCACCTCATGGTCTGTCCTCTGCACACGGCAGATTTGTCTGGGGGTTAAATGCTGAGTTTCAAAGCTTGTTTTTGGAGTAGAAAGAAATGTCATGGTGCTCCCTTTAATCGTTATAGCTTAGAGAGGCCTTTACACATTAGCATAGGCAAGCCATGCACACACACATCTTCCAAAAAGCTGTGACTCAGAATGGCCATTCCCTTTCTGCTTTCTTCTTCCCTGGATGGGGATAGGAATGGCCAGATCTTCAAGGATATTTTTTAGAGCAAGCAGGAAGAAGTCTAGGGAGGACAATGACATGAAATGAAATGAAATGAAATGAAATGAAATGAAATGACTATGAAATATGGAAACACTGCAGTGTCTGTGTTAGTAGTAAACACCACTTTTACTTACCCACTACTTACATTCTTTTGATACTTAACATTTATAATCATTGTTCTAGTCCCCCTGGCTTCCAGCACCTTTTACTGTGTCTTTCTGTGCCCTATGCCAGCACCGATGTGGCCCAGCAGTGCTTTAACTGCAAGTGCAAGAATGGTTGAGCAAATGGGAGAGCACTTGGAGACAAGATTTCTCCTAATCTCTGCCTTTCTCCATCTCCGCTCCTCCTACCACTTACTGTCCTGGTGTGCACCTCCTCTGTTCCTCTTTTGGGATCACAACACATGCAGGAACAAATGAAATGCAGAGGAAATGAGCTGAGTCCCTCTCTCCCCACGTGCCTCGGTGATGAATCAGGAATAGCCAGCCTCATTCATGGAGCAGGAAACTCAAACACATGGTTCCTCTACTATAAGATCTGATGCAGTTTCTGCCTCATATCAGGGCTTGTTCCAGAAATAATTTTCTTCCATCAGCAGCACCACTGCAAAGAGAGGAGGCTGCAGTTGTGCTTCTTCTGCATGAGGTGCCTTTAGGCACGTTCACAGGAGCCCTGATATCTGGCCCCTTTTACCAGGATTTACTGGTCACAAGAGGCAGTGCCTTTACAAACAGGCATATCCTTCACAAACAACCCAAACATAGATTGAGTGGGAAGAAACTCTGGAGATGTAGGTGAGCTGGACTAACAAGGAAAGAAGATTGCAATGACCACCGCAAATGCAATGCATTTGCTAAGGAGCATTGGAAAAGGTGGGAGTTGCTCGGCTTTGTGTCATAGCAGAGAACAATGGGAACAATGAGCAGCTGACAGTGGCAGCTTCATTTTCTCCCTGTTCTTTGACCCAGACCCAGGAGGAGAAAAGCATCTGCTCAAAGAACCTTAGGCACAGTGATTTAAGATTCAAAAGTAAAACATATTCAGCAGGCTCAGAAAGCAGAGGGTGTAAGTGGGTGTTTGTGTCTCCACTTCCAGAGCCAGACTTGTACTGGATACTGGTGGAGTTGTCTTCAAGAGCAATTGGTAGCACTCTGGTGTTCTGTTTGAGCATGGGCAGTGTGTGCCATTGTACATTTCACTGTGCCTGCCTTGGACATTCCCTGCAGACCTCAAAGCACTGAGCAAAGGCAGGCAGGGATTAGTGACTTCACTGCTGTAAGAAGAAATAAGAAACAGGGGATGGAGCTCCCCTTAGAGAGAACAGAGGGCACCCACAACTTATGCTGGGAGACAAAGCTGTCTCAGAACCCAGGTGGAGCCAGGGGAGGTATACCAGGTCCTGGACTGTGCAGAGACTCGTGTTTGAACACCACTTCCCTGGGCCCAAATCCTTCTTCAGAGAAAAAGCAAACAGTTACCTCTTGGGAGCCCCAGCTGGGTGTGGCATCATAGGGCTCCAAGTCATGTTTTGAGCACAAGCCCTCCTGGAGAGGAGGCTGCACCTCCCTGCAGCAAGCAGTAGCAAAGCAGCCCCCTTGCATTGTGGCTTTTAACAACATTTCAGCACAGTGGCTCCAGTCCCTCTGATTCAAACAAGTGCCTCTCACTCCCTGTCAGGTTTCCAGCCAGGAGAGCTGATCTCTCATCTGGTATGCCCTCTCTCCTTTCCTGCTGCTAAGCCCTTGGTTGTGAGTCAGTATTTGGCTAAGGGTGAGACTGAATGAGGTAACATTGCTCAAGATAAGGTGGCAGAATAGGAAGTCCTGTTTTGTGATTATTTTTTTTTCAATCCATTCTGTAAGCTGAATTTTTATCCAAAAAATAAAAATTGTCAAAGAAGGCAGAGGAGGGGAAAATCCCTTTTACTTTGAAGGCATCAAATCCTTTACCCTGGATGTGATAGAACTTGTTGTTAAAATCAGGCTGGTTCCTGGAGTTGTGATTGGAAACCTGCTCACAACTTCACCCTCTGCTGCCACATCATTGGTAGTGTGTTATATTCATCACACATACTTCAGTGAGAGAGTTTCACTTCAAACAGAAAGAGGTACATATGATGGCAGGTGTGCAAGACAGCATTTGAGCTATGCATGAGATTAGGTGGAGGTAAAGGCAGAGGAAAGGGACATAAAATGTAGAGCTGCAGGATTCTTACATACCAAGGAAGGGGACTTCTTAGGACCATACCTGAAGGAGCAAAAATAGAACTGCAACTGGAAGCACTGAGCTTTCAATTATTTTCTCCTGCCCAAAGTGAGATCACTTCAGACATGTTCTTTTCTGTTCATTAAGGCCTAAATATCTGCAGATTTCCTAATCTTCTCGGTTCCAGTGCATCATTACTCCTACCGTGAGTACATTTTCCTAGCATCCAACCAATCTTACACATTGCAGTTATAGCCTATGGCTTTTTGCCCTAATAACAAGGAGAGAACAGCGCACTTCTCTTGAAAACAGCCTCCCAAGAAGCCAAAGGAAAAGTTTTGGTGAAGAAAATTATTTTCCAGGCAACTTCTGCCTTATTAGAGACATTTTGGACAAATTACTAAGAGTGGATTCCCAGAGCTCAAACACAGAATCTGGACAGGATGGGCCTATAAGGCAAGTAGACGAGTGGAACTGCAGACAGTGATGGAAGGCATCAGTGCCAGTGAGTTGACAGGCAGAAGAATGGGCTGGCACTGAGCACAGGAGGGGTCAGAAGAGAGGCAAGTGAAGGCTGGAGCAGTTGGTTTATTATGGGAAGAGGCCAAAGGGAGTCAGTAATGGAGAAGGGTGAAGAAAAAGGTAACTGATGTAATGCCAAGACCTCAACAGCTACAGGATTATGACACCAATGAGATCATTAGCTGGGAATGTCATTTGGCTTCTAGGGAAAAGTCGTGATACAGAAACCAGGTGCTTTGTGTGTTTTACTTAGTTATTAATTGCAGCTTGCACCTTTCTTGTAGAAGCTTAATTCCCCCTTGTAAAGTGATGGAGTTTTCTCACCTGTCTCCACATTCCTTCTGGTCCATACACTAAAGGAAATTATTGTGATTCTGGCAGAGATTTCCATTTAATGCAGTTGCTCTGCAGTAGTGTTTATTCACTGTTACATGTAGGGTTTGTTCCAGCTGTCCCTGGTTATGACAAATCAGGTACTCAGAGTCCTGCTTGCTCAGGGCTCTAAGTGAAGCTCTTTCTTGGCAAAAAAAAATCTTACAGAGCTGCCTCACAGTTCCCATGAAAAATTATCCAAGTTCATTTAGATGCATGCACAGGAAATTGTCAGAAAATCTGCAGAGATGTGGGAGGTGGAAATCCATTTAGGGTGGCAGATTTATGTCCTGTTCCAGCAAAGTCCCATTTACCCCTACGTCTCCTTTTATCCCATCCTCTCAACTTGGCTCTGAGGAATGAGGTAAGCCACACAGCAGCAGTGCTCATGGAAGGTCTGGAATATCCCACCCTCACCATGGTGTCCCAGATGTTAGATTATGGAGGGCTGGGAGTAGTGAGAGCTTGTAGGCAAATCTTAGTGTCCATGCTTCTCCTCCAGATGTGGTCACTGGACAGGTCAGGGCTTCACTGGTTGTAGATCTATAAACACTTGGGAGGGTGGGGGGAAGCAGTCTCAGGAGAGATAGGGCTTTTACAGGTTGGCATCAGGATCTAGGAAGAGACAAGCTGACACCTGCAGGCCGTGTCTGCATCCACGTGGGAAAGTCAGACGGAGATGGAGGGCGGTGTAGTGTTTCCTCTGAATGCCTCTGCAATGCCAGCCTGGCACCGTGGCTGGTTGTGGAGCACGGAGTGGATGATGGAGGAAGATGCAGCAGGAACTAAAAATTACCCAGGGAGGGAGCAACTAAAGAGACAGTACTTCCCTCCATGACATAGGGAAGGAAATGTCCCTGAGAGCAAGATGAGTGGCAGAGAGGAGGAGAAGAGGAACAGTTTGCTTTCAAGCCTCCTCCCTCCTCCAGGTCTACATGGAATAAAACACAGAGCAGAAGGCAATGATACAGCTGGGGGAACCATCAGGCAAGGGCAGAACTGGAGAGCAGGAATGGATGGGCAAGAGTCAGGAAGCTGTCACACCCCAATCTGAGGGTGCAGGGGCTTGTCACATTAATCTGAAGTCTGAGTGCTCAGTCTGCCTCCATTTCTGTAGCAAACAGAAGAAGCTGGATGAGAGAGCTCAGCTCATCAATCCAAAAAAAGACTCATCATCTGCAAAAAGTGTCATGTCTTTCATTTTGGAAACACCACACACATGCACCCGCACTACTTTTGACATGAAGAAGGAGATCCTGCAGGATCTGGGGGCCAAAGAGAAGCAGGCAAGGAAGGAGAGGAGAGTTACCATGGGTGTAGCATAGCTACTAGAAGAGTTTCCTCCCCTTGCTTGAGTTTCCTTTTGTGGCCTGACACATGTTGGCTGTTGGCCACCTTAATTTCCCTGCTGCCACACCAGAAAACACACCCCTTTGCCAGGAATCTCTCCATCTTCTGCTATCTCTTAGATGGCCTCTGCTACATCCCAATAGACTTTCTGAAGCCATCAGTCCTCGATGTAGAGAGACATCCTGAAGGAAGGGGAACAAAAGGAAATTTGATGAAAAGGAGCCTTCAGAGAGGCAGAGACTGTTCCAAGTGGGGGCTTGGAAGAGGCATAAAGCCAAGAGCCAGTAAAGGAGATCTAGGCTGTGGTCCATAACTAACTGCAGCCAATGGGATTGATTTGAATGGGCTTTGAACTAGATTATTGAACAGCAGTAGTAAAAGAGGATATCAGGGCTATGATGACTGTGGAGAGCTGAGGACAGAGAAGTGAGGGGGAGGAGGAGGAGGAGGGATTGTTCAGCCATTCAAACACCGTCTATGTAGTACATATAAAGGCTTTTGTTAGTACCACCAGAGCTCTCTAGATGGTGCCACAGCCATTGGCAGGTTCTACTTCACGGGGTCGTGTTTTATGTGACAGCATTGACTTATGCCTTGTATTGCAGTAGCAACAAGTACCAGAAGAAAGGAAAAACACTTTAGGCGGAGGACAAGCGGAACTGTGCTCGATGCTGCTGTGCTGCCTGATAGGAAATGGATGCTTGAGCCATTTCAAACCCTTTATATGGATCCCTGGTGGCACAAGCCCAGGGAGGGGAGGGAGGATGTGCCAGACTCCGCTTGTGAGTTAGATCAAGACAGTAACACTGTTCAGAGGCGGAAACCGCTGGCATCCCTGCCGAGCCCGGCAGGGCCGGGGCGGGACGGTGAGGGCGCAGAGCCGGGCGGGACCTGGCGGAGCCGCCACCGCCGCCGCCACGCTGTCACCTGCCGGCCGCGCCGAGATACAGCAGCTCGCTCTTCCGTCCTGAAGAAGCAAACACAAAGCAGTGGATCTTCTGGGAAGTTTCACTAGGACTGTTCACATCTCCAGGTATCCAGGTCTTCTTAAAAAAAAAGGCAAAAAACCAAA
>VZTR01030802.1:100165-146582 GCA_013400775.1 Chaetops frenatus
CCAAAAAAAACCAAAAAACCAGAAAAACAAACACACACAAGAAGGAATACCTTTTTGGAACTGGCTCACATGATTTCAATACCAATTAGGAATCTGAGTACACCCGTAAGTTAGGCATGCCCCAAGATCACTCCTCAGCGCTGAGCCCAGCTGTCACCAAATGGTCACCAAATGCAGGTGACTTCCATGTTATCCTCTAGAACAGGTTGGCTGTACCTAAACCACATCCTGAAAACAGTCTATTGCTTGTCCTAACTCCAAATATCTGTCCAGAGGTTTCCCGGGCAAGCAAAAGCTGGCCCAAGCCAACGGCTGGCTCTGGACCATGGCAGCCATTCACAAACCCACCTGGTGGAGCTGCAGTGCCCAGGAATATTTCCTGGCACTTTTCAATTTGTTAGGACTTATATAGGACTTCAGCCCTAACTTTGCTTATCAAATGGGCACCTTGACTGCAGGAAGGAAGATTTCTGTCACCCAAGCTGTTTCTGGGTGACTTCAGAGAATTTCTAGGAGAGTGAAGAAATGTAACTACATTGATTTTGATTTTGTGAGACAAGTACTCTGCTCAAGGGGTTTGATGCTACAGGATGCCAGAGCAGTGAGGATCTGGGAGCCAGGGTGAGAACCTCTGAACCAGGACTGGCTTGAATTTGAAGAACACTGCTGAAGGGATCAGAGCACATGCTGATTTGTGAGAGAGCAGTCTTGTGTCTTTCATAAAACTGCATACATAGAGCGTGATGTTCACAAAGGAAAAGCGGATTGAACAAGGTTAAACATTTAAAGTCAGATAAAAACACACTACTGATTCCTTCAGCATGAATCATTATTTTGTGCTGACTGTGCTCCTAGCACTTCATACTGGTCCTTGCTTTTCCCTGGACTGCCAGGAAGAGATCAGTGAGTTGAGCAGGTTGGGTGGACAGGGAAGGGAGTAGCATGGTGAGACATGGTGCCTGGAAAGGAGCGGTGGCTGCTGGGCTCTCACTCCTTCCTTTCATGTTTTTCGTGGGCTCTGCAAGCTGCTGTGGTCTCTCAGCAGACTCTCCTTTTTGCTGACCTCAGGACACATCACAGACCACAGGAACCTCACAGGGCACAGTCAGCTGCCAGGTCGGGGTGAGGGGCACTACTGCCTACAGAAGCTGTGCCTGGGCTCCCTCTCACCAGGGAGGCAGCAGGCACCACTTAGGGCATCCCCTGCCTCCAGGAGCACTTGGCACTGCAGCCCCAACTCTTTCCCTTACCATGGCAGAAGTAATGTCCCCATGTCCAAGACAGGAAGATTCCTTCTTTTTCTTCTCATTCTACACTTGAATTTTGCTGTCTCTTGCATAAGGGATTAGCACGAGGATGTTTGTGTGATAGTAGCTCCCAGCCCATCGAGCATACAGGAGCACTTTCCTAGGCCAAGAGGGAAGGAGGCAGGTTTCCAGATGTCCATAGTAATAAGCCTGAGTAGGGATGTGTATAGGAGGAGGCTGAATCCCCCCACACTCTGGACCACCACAGACTACTGGACAGCTGGCCCCTTGCCATGCCAGCCCCATCTACACCTGCTTGAGCAGCTGCTTTCCTTGGGCCAGTGTCGATGTTTTCCTGGTCCAATTCAGGAACGTGTGCCCACAGGCAAAGAGATAACAAAGGGCATGTTTTACTGGCAGGAGCCTTCAGCAGAGACCAAGCCTCTGAGGATGGAAAACACCTTTGGAGCCATGATAAGAGATTGGTGAGAGAGTGACTGAGAGTGAAAGAGTGGGTCCAAAGTTTTGCTCTGGCCTTGGAAGAGCAGGTTGTCGTTACTAGGAACTGAAAAAGGATCATGTTTCTGGATTGAAGGCCTCGAGGAAGAAACATGTTCCTGATAAGAGAAAGACGCTTTTTCTTCTGAGTCACTACATTCCTGGGAGCAGTTGCACAAGATGTTTTCAGAGACCTTAGATCTCTGTGGTCAGCTCTACCTCCACTTCTATAGATGCATATAAGCTTCTTGATGGGGATGAAAGATCTAAAAAAATGGGCATAACTGCCAGAAAAACAACATATATTTATGTTCTCACTATACGTGAAAAATGAGTGGTTTGATTATTCTTAAAATGGCACACTTATATTTGAAACTGGAATAAAAATTCTTCGGTATTTTTGTTCGGAGGTAATTCTCACTAATGTAAATTCCCTCTCATCTTAGGTTTTACAAAAAAACAAACAAACAAACAAAAAACCCCCCTAGATCATGTGAGTACTGGAATCTCCCTAAAATGTAATCAAAGCTTGCATTATCCTCAAGATACCTCAGTAGCTGACAGTTGCACAGCTCTTTGTATCACTTCCAACAATCTCCATGAGATGACTTGGCTGGTTTTCAAATTGTGGGAGAAGGAAGAAAAATCTTAGATACTTATGCCTCTTTCCTCTTTCTTGAGTTAGGAGTTTAAATGCCTTTGGAGCCTCAGAAGGCATCTTGGTGTTCATGTCTTGTCCATTCTGCACTCAAGATGCCTAAAAGCAGAATTTTGATCTTAAAATCCTGAAACCCACCTGATCGTGGAGTACCCTGAATCATGCACCTGGTTTCTGTATGAGTTCTGCATCAGGATGTTCTCCAAGGACTTAATTACAAGCAAGCGTTTGTTGAAAGCCCTAAATATTGTCAATCAGGGAGGCAAAAGACCAGGCAAATCTTGTAGCCCTATGTGATCTGTTTGCATGGTCAGACCACAGTATGGAAAAATTAGACCACAAGCAATCTTGGTTTCCAGGGCTGTAGGTTTATCTTGTCTGCCAGCAGAGGAAGGTACAGTGCGGTGAGGAGCATGCCTTTCCAAGGAACGCAGGAGATAAGGTAGCTTTTCTCACAAAGGTCTTTGGATCTATGCAAGTTGTCTGAAGGACAGGCTGTGACTGTGTGGAAAGCAGCAAGACATGTCAGGGGAACAAGATCTGTCTCAAAAGCAAAACTGCATGAGCTTGCAACAGCTGCCCAAAAATACCTGGGTGACTAAGGGGAGAAGAATGCTGGAAGCAGGGAAGTTCCATGTGTTATGTTTGGCTTGTTCTCTTCTTTTGGAATAGCATTAAAAGCAGTGGGGTTTTTCCAACCCTGCCTATTGCAGCTGGGTACAGGGGCACTGAGGGGCAGATGTTATATTTGGCATCTTTCTAATTTTCTTCAATACAGCTCAAGTGCTAGGAATCAGCAGGTTGAAAATGAACTGTTAGAAATTCAGACTAAAGGAGGCTAGATTTATTCTAGATATAAAGAAGAAACTTTTACAAAGAGGGTGGTGAAACACTAGGACACATTTCCCAGAGAGGGCATGAAGGGCATGGGTTTTCTAGAGATGGATACCCCATCCCTGCAAACCTGCAAGGTCAGGTTGGACAGGACTCTGAGCAACCTGATCTATTTGAAGATGTCCCTGCTCATTGCAGGGCAGAAGGACCTCTATGATTTTTAAAGGTCCCTTCCAACCCATAGTATTATGTGATTCTATGAAGCACACTTAAGAAACGTAATTATGAACTTCCTGTAATTTGAAGAATTGAATCAAAACACCTACCTTGACCAATAGATTAGATATTACATTAAATAGATTATCTATTATACGGATTACATTCAATATTATGTTAAATTAGTTAGTATTTTAATTAGAGGAAATTAGGAACAAAGAGAAAACTATTCCTTTTACTTGCCAAAGGTTAACTGGACTGGAGCCTAATGAATGCCACAGATTGGTATCTAGACACCTGTGTGAACATGTAATAAGAATCATCCATGATTTTTCATCCTCTATTTTCCTGTACCTACTTTGTAGCAGGGTGATCCAGTGGGTGTCATCCCAAAACAGATGATACCTCAATTTAGAAATACAGGGCTTGAAAGGGATTCCCAGGTCTCTAATTCCAGTTTCCTGGCAACAAACTGTTTGTTTTTGTGAATAGCTCGAATTTTTCATGTTTCTTTGCAAGTAACTCTCTGTTGCCCTCTTTAAAGGAGGGTAAGTTAGACATCTGAAAGTGTCAAAAACTGAGAATTTAATTTGGACCACTGCAGAAGTTGAGACATTAATTAGAAGAAACTGTCTGTGTTCAGCTGAGTCACAGCATGGCAGAATGTGCAGGTGAGAGGAAACCAGCCCTTCCTCATCAGCAAGGAGAGTGGGAACACCCTGCTCCATCAAAGAGCTATTCTGAGGCAAAGCCCAGAAGGCTGCTAAGGCTTCTGGGAGAGTTTATTCCCATCTGTCCCCAGAGGTTCCTGACACTTCTCTACCATGGCTTTCCGACAGTAGCCAGAGCTGCTTTGCTAGAGAGACTCCTAGCATTCACCTCCTTGGCACCTGTACTCTGCTACATCAGGCCACACATCCCATGACCTCTCACTCCAAGGTGGCCTTGTTCTCTTGCTCAGCTACCTGTGCAGCTGGACTGCCCTCCACAAACTTGTGTCCTGCTGCCTTTTGTTACCATTTACAAGCTGTTTGCTTCCTGAAGGCCTCCATTGCTGCTTCTCTGGCATCAATTCAAGGTTGGCTTTCAGCTCTAGCTGTTCTAAGCTTCAGCATACAGGTCCATTACTTGTGTGGGACTGAGAGAAAGTAATTATTCCTGAATTTTGGCTATGACACAGCAGAGCTATGTCAACAGAATTGTACACTCCATGATTTCCTTTTCCACACCAGCTGCTGATGGAGTAGCAAAGAGAAACCTATGGCCTCACACAGCCCTCTGGAGCCATGATTTAAGTCACCCAGAGCAAATACCCCCTCAGTTTCTGAAGGATGGGCTCTGCCCTCTGTTAGATGGCTAGGATATGTGCTTCTAGCCACTGTTTTCCATTGAGAGATGGAAACAGCCTGTCTTACTTTTGTGAGCAAAAAGATGGATGGAGAATACATCTGAAGTTGTTGCTTACTCCTAATGTAAGACTTTTTAATTTTTTTTATTTTTATAAAAGCTTCCTGTCTTCATCCTGCAGATCCAGAGTGCTCAGCCATCAGACTGAAAATGCCCCTAAAAGATACTCTGGATAAGAGAAAGCAGACATTTGCTCTAGATGCCATCCAGGTCCTCTAAGGACCTTACTGTTCTTCCCATGATGGGCTATGATACATATTGTCGTCCCTAGCCCCACACTCATGGAGCTTTCTTGAGAAACTGGTATTTGCCTTAATCCAAAGACTTAATCCAAGAGAAGGAATCTTAATTGGGTTGTTATTGTACAGAGATATGAGCAGGAAAATCTGACAAGAGAGGGAAATTCTGACAAGAGAGGGAGAACAGGGGCCTTCCATCCTGCAATTTTGGGGCCAGGTTTTCTAATTTCCTGATTTTTTTTTTCCATAGACTTCTGCTCCAGCCCCTGTCAGGCAAGCAAGGTGCAACAGCTCTGACCTGTTGAGCCCCACCAATCTGGGTTGGCTTGCTGCTGCAGGACTGCCTGGAGCTCTGTGAGAATTGAAAATACCCGTGGGTTGATTGGGGGCTCACCTCTGACAAACAGAATTTCTGGTTCAATGTCATGATTCAGCTTTAGACTGACCCTGTAAGTATCCACTCAAATAAACAGAATACCCCATTTGTTCCTTATCACACTCCTTTAAGGTCCATGAGGAATAAAAAGGAAAACAGAAGGTTGGTGGTTAGCTTGCTTGGAGATGGGAAAGGGAACATATTTAAAATTGGAGTGGATGTGATTTTCTTAGTTGCTTGGTTACTTTCTTCTTACACTCAGAAATCTGAGTTCTGCATTGCCAGAGTCAAGAATTTGAGGAGAGCCCAGAAAACGAATGTTTGCTAACAGTGAGAGCAAGAGATCTGGAATGGAGAGGTTTAAAGTGTTTTGGGCTTGTTTATATGTCTCTAATGAACTTTTTGGAGAAAAAAACTTCTGTGGACAAGTTCAGCAGTTCACCTCAATGAGAGCAACTGTCTTTCTCAAAAGTCCTACAGGCAAGAAAGAAATTTTCACACTTTCAGCGTTAAAGAAACCCAACCCATGAAGCACACTACTGAAAGATTACTGGGACAGTCCCAAATATTGCCATGCCTTGGGCTGGTGCCAGGGGCAACTGTGTGCCACCACTGCAGTAATGAGCTCTGGATTCTGCCAGTCCTGTGTCACCCCAGCCCCACAGGCATGGGTAAATGCCAACAAAACCACAGCAAGCAGCATGTCTTACACCCCCAAATCCTTTGTGATTAATTTACTTATTGATGGTCTTTCATAACTCCATGATCATCTTTTTTCTCACTGCCATTAATTATTCCTGGAAGCAAATAAAAGGGCCCACTGATACCTCTCCCTCTCACTCAGCACAGCCAGCTTTTCCTTAGGGAGAAAAAACTTGTGCTCATTTGCAGTGGGACAATGCCGACTTTTGAACCTCTGACCACTAAACAAACAAACCTTGCTCTCTGCTCCACAATCCAAACAGGTTTTATTGACAGGCGTATCACAGCAACGCACGGCAGCTCTGGCAGCAGCCAGGCTGGGATCAATGCTGCGGGGGTGGCACTGGGTGCCAGAGCACATCCTCCAAGGGCTGGCCCCTCCCAGGACTGCTGCCACCCGAGAGCCCTCATGCCCAGGAACAGGGCAGAGGGAAGAGTGGGTCATGGTGCCTGCAAAGCTCTACCAGCTTGGAGAGCCCTGGTGCAACTGCTCTGTGCTGGTTTAGGGCTGGTGCTGCAGAGCCAAGACCCTCAACTTGGGTGCTGCTAGACTTTAGTTGTCCCTGGCAGCTCCTCCAGATGAATCCAAGGACCCTTTTGAGGCAAAGAAGGATGAATCTGGCTCCTGCCTACCTCGGATCAGGAGCAAACCATGGATGTTAGACCCAGCAGGATGTGCTGTGTGTCAAGACCACATGCAATGAGCATAACTTTGGATGTGAGCTTTGGTGCTGCACTCACATCTCCTGGCCAGGCCCAATTCAGAGACCACGTATGCAGCAGAAAATCAAGCAGGTTTCTTTCACTGGAGTTGCTGCCTCCCACCGTGGTCTTCGCCCCGGCACAGGAGCCCTGGATTAGGTTTGCATGACCACATGTCAGCTGTCAGACTGCCAGCCACTGGCCCTGCAAGGCATGGAGCTACACGCAGACAAAATGCAGCAGTACAGAGGCTTTGAAGCTGGTGCTTTCCATTTCTCCAAGTTCCCTTAGGCAGACAGAGCTGCCTTGTCAGTAGAGTAAGGCCCTGACCAATCCTTTCTCCCCATGCAGTTCTCTAGATGCTGCTGGCATTTGGCTTTGGCTTTTAGCAAATGATAGGAAAAGCTTCAGCAAGGAAAAAACCAAAGTGCCCCAAAGAAGACAAATGGAATAACTTAAATAAATATGTTGTGAAAAACTTAATGACATGGGGATAAATCCTGGGGAACTCAATAATCCACATAATGTGTTTGGAGCTGGACAGTGCTCCCATCTCTGCTGGGTCCAGGCCCACATGAGCTGGCTCCACACCCAGCCAAGGGCACTGGCTGCAGCATGGCTCTCCAACCTGGCCTCACTTCGCAGTTGGGCTTCTCCCATCCTTAAGTAAGAAATACATATGGCAAACAGCCAGTGTGATTTGGCTAGATCAGCTGGATTTTTCTTGTTTTCATCTCTGGCTAAGTGAGTCATTTGGCATCTCTACTCTGGTTCCCTTCATCTAGTCAGCATGTGGAAATGGGCCACAGCCTGTGCAAAGTAAAGTAGGCTCTGATACAACACAGAACTCTTCTGAGGATTTCTGCTTCTGATGGACCTGTGATGAAACCTACATAAAGCTGATAAAATCAAGGGAGTTTTGAAAAATCAATTGAAACAGGCCTCCCACCCCCCAAACAAGACAGAAATTGTAAGGATGTGAGAAACAGCACATAGTTTAACCAAGGAGACATTGCACATGCAAACAAGGCTCCTCACTTCAGCATGACAGGACACCTTTCTCAGAAGAGACAAAATTCTTTCAATTTCTCTGCACTGCAGCTAATAAATCTGGATAGATGACTACCTGCACTGGATTTATGGGCTCTTTTACAAGTGTCTAACATTAAGCAATTCACTTCTGAATGTTTAAACGGTGCCTTATGTTGTCTGCTCTAACCCTTAAGGCAGAATGAACATTTCACATAATCATGGTTGCAAGAAGAAAATAAAATAAAATAAAATATAAAATAAAAAAACATGTGCTTTAATTTTTTTTCCTGCTAAAATTCATCATTAGCCCAACAACATTTCAGAGGTCTTTTGGACCGATCCCTGAGATATACCAGGGGTTGACTGGCAGGCAGTGCCCCCATTTTATCTAACAAGTTACAGGATAAAAAAAGCACCCAAACATAATAATAATAATATTAATAAAGCGATGCACACGCTTCCCCCGGACGACGAGACACATACACTGTACATCTGTACACACGGCCCGCCCCGCGGGGCGGTGTAGTGCATCGGGGGGGCCGCTCCCACCGTGCCCCGGGCCCGGCCCGATCCGCTGCGTCCTCCAGCAGTCCCTGCGCCGCTGTCCCGGGCCGCTGTCACTGCGAGTCGGCGGGGCCCAGCACGGCGGCCGCTCCCGCCGCGGGACCCTGCAAGGAGGCGCTGGGGCTGAGGGGGTCGGCGACCCCGGGCTGAGCCTGCTGCAGCTTTTTCTTGTTGATCTTCCTCTCCTTCGCCCGCCTATTCTGGAACCAGATTTTCACCTGCCGGGAGGTGGACAGGTGAGTGAGAGGGGCAGTTCGCCGGGGATGTATCCCCCTCTCAGAGGCTCTCATCGAGAGCTCATCCCAACCCCGCGCGTTCCGCCTCCGCGCAGCCCCGTCCCGCTCATCCCTGCCCCCGCAGAGCCCGGCCACACGTGGCGAGCGTAGGGAGTGCCACTTTTGAGACAGACCTGCCTCTCCGACAGCCCCAGGTTGGAGGCTAGCTCCGCTTTTCTCCTGATGGTGATGTAGCGGCTGTAGTGAAACTCCTTCTCCAGCTCCAGCCGCTGGTGGTCCGTGTACACGACGCGGTACTTGTCTTTCGTCCTGGTTTTAACTGCGGAGCACAAAGCCAGGGTTGAGAAAGTCAAAGCCAGAGGGCAGAGTTGAACGCAGCCATCCTCTCTGCGGTGAAGAGCGGTCAGGAGCAGTCCTATCCACCTCCTCCCGGGCTTGCCTCTGGCCCCCCCCTGCGCTGGGCTCTGCTGAGCGCAGCAGAAGAGAGGAGACATTCCGCAGTCCCTTGGGGACATGGGACACCAATGCCAGGCATGCCGGCGGGAGCAGGCTCCCAGCCTCCGTTGCCAGCCCTAGCCCCGTTGCACACCCCTGCCTTGTGCGGGGACACCTGTATTGTGCAGTTGTTGGCTTTTGGTTTTGTTTTGCCTTCCCTAGAGACAACAAAGCTTTTATAGACAAAGAGGAAAAGGGAAAGAAAGAAAAGGCCCGTTCAGGGCAAGGTGATTTCGTTTCTAAACGAGAAACAACAATCTAAGTTTGAAGAATTGGGAGCGGCCGCAGGGAACCACTCATGAATCGGCCCAGCTCCCACTTTTTTGTCACGGCATGGGGGCTAAAGGGGTTTCTTAGAAAGCCTGGAAGTGTGACGTGCAACTTCAGAGCTCAAAAAAACCCCAACCCAAGCCAACAAAAAAACAAATAAAGTCCCCCAATGCCAAACCAAACACCGAAAACCCGACGGAATCCGAAGGCGAATGCCACCGAGCAGCGGGTGAGAGTGCATCGCCGCAGTCGGTGACCTCCCTTTTCCCGAGGGTTTCTTGTTTAACTGGTTGTGTCCCCGGCCCTCCCGCTCCTCAGGGAGCTGAGGCGGGGAGTCTCTTCCCCCAGGGTGCTTAATGGCTAGCAGGCTGACTTTGTTCAGGTAAACTCTCTGCAAACTACAAAAAAAGCACCCTGTAAAGATACAAGCCTGATCAGAGAAAACTCCCCAGAGCCAGTGAATAGGGAACACAATCCCAAACAAAGCAGGACAAGGAGATCTTATCAAAGAAAAACCCCTCTCAAAGCCTTAATGACAGCCACATTCTGTTTGAATTACCACTACTGAACAAATGGCGGCAGGAGCTTTCATCCTTCCAGCTCTACATATTAACATAAACACTGGCTCCAAAGGCAGAATTTGAATGGAGACAAGGGATCGGCCACCACGGCACAAGCCCAAACTGTGGGAACACCACGAGCTGCTGTGGGAAGCGCAGTGGGCCTGTAAGAGTTCCACTGCCATAGGCACCCAGGACGTGGCTGTGCCAGCGGTCGGCACCGGGCCACTGAGAGTTTCCTCCCGGGGTGCGGCGGCCACAGGAGTAGCCAGGACTCCCGCTCCGCGCCGCCTGGAGAACCACCCCCCCGGCCCTGCCGTCGGTCAGGCAAGGCAGGGGATGAGAGGGGAATGTCAAAAGTCATATTTACTGCGAAACTCGTAATCCTTTTTTTTTTTTCTTTTTCGGCCACTATATATAAATATTTTTTAAAATTTTAAAAAAGAAAAGGAAAGGAAGAAAAAAAAAGGGAAAAAAAGGAAAAGAGGAGATAGTAGTGGTGGAAGGTGTATATCAGAGCGCGGGACAAGCATGTCCCCTGGCATATGCACGGTGGGAATAAAAGAGAGGGTCTGCGGGGGTATTAACATCACAAGGGGGCACGACCCAGGCCGCAGGGAACGGGATGGTAAGTGGCCGCCGCTGTCGCTTGGGACGCCTGGCCGGACGGAGAACTTAATAAAGGGCAGGCGCCCAGTGACTCAGAAACAAATGCGGAGCGACACCGGCTGATGATTTATATGACTGTAATTGGTTATAAAAATCTTCTAAGTGGCTATAAGCAGGAGAGCGGAGCAGTGGGAGGAAGAGCGAGCGTTCCCTCGAGATCAGGGACATTCCACCCTGCTTCGCCGGAGCGCACGCCCGGGCACTGAGCCCCCGGGGCCGGCAGCAGCTGCTCACCGGCGGAGCTACGTTCCTGCCGCTGCCGGCCCGGCACTCAGTAGTACGGACGGCCTGTCGGCAGAGCCCGGCAGCCCTGTTCTCCCGAGGACCTATCCTCGGGCGGGTTTGTTTCGGGGAGCTCTCCCCGAAAAAAGGCTTTGCCGGGCTGCGTGGCGTACGGGGAGCCGGCGGCGCCCCGGGGCAGTCGTCGGCGGGGCAGCTCCCGCCAGCCTGGCCGGGTCCCGCACTTACCCTGGCTGCTGAGCGGGGGCTGCGCTGGCTTCCTCATCCACTCGCAGAGGTCGCGGCGCTGCCCACCGGGGGAGAGTGGCTCGGGAGCAGCGCTGGCGGCGTTGAGGGGCTGCATGACCCCAGCGGAGCAGTGGGGCGCGGGGCCAGCGTGGTGGTGGGCGTGCGGGTGGTGATGGTGGTAGTCGGCGGGACTGTAGGCCATGGGGGCTGCGGCGGAGCCCCCGTTGAGGCCGTGGACGGCTCCGGCGGCCGGCGGCGCCCCTTGGCCATAGGTACCCCAGTCGTCGCGTAGCGGGGCGGCGTAGGGCGTCTGCCAGGCCGGCCCGGGTGACTGCGCGCCGTCGAGGTTCACGTGGTACCCGCCGTAGTCCGCGTACTGCGGGGCACCAACGAAGTTCTGCGCCGCCAGGTTAAGCCCCCCCGAGTGCCGCACCGGCCCGGGGTACATGGGCCCGTCCTTCTCCAGGAGGTAGCTCACGTACATGCTGGCTGGACCCCAGCGGCAGCTCTCCACATGCTGCTCGGGGCTCTCACCGCGGCGCGCCTGCTGCTGCCTGGGGCCGGGCTGCCCGGGGCGGGGAGGGGGCAGGCGGATGGGCCGCGGCCCCGCGCTGCGCTCCGCGCTCCTACGCGCTCCCGGTCCGAATCCAATGGCCGGCAGTCCTTACATGATTAACGATTGTTTACAAGGCTCTATTAGTAATGGCCCAGACACACCAAAGGCAGGTGACGTGGAGAGGCTCTGGGTATATAGCTACTACCCCTAAAAGACGATTTGCATTTAAAAAGATAAGGAGAGGGCAGCGACCTGATCACAGCTAAATATTCAAGCCTTTATTGTTTAAGAGCTTCCTCCTTCCATTGCAACCTGGTGCACTTTAACCTCCAATCACAGGTTCAAAGGATGAAATCAAGAGACTTGCAAAAGACAGAGAGGGAGATCTAAGGGCGAGGGTGGGAATATGGGAGCCGTGTATCACGGTCGATCTGTAGGCAGCGCTTTAGCCAGCTCTTCTCTGTGCNCACAAAGTCATTTTGTCATGGTTGTTTTGAGCAACAAACCCCGTTGCGACGGCCTACTGCTTTTTCTAAAACGCTTCCCACCCGCTCCCGCTCCCGCTCCCACACCATCATGGGCGAGGTAAGAATGAAGGCGAGGTAAGAAGAGAAATCCCCTCTCCAAGAGCTCTGTCTCCTTCCTCCGAGTGTGCCTGCAGAGCTTCGAGGTCGTGCGCGCCCAGCGGGTCCGGGAAAGGACGAGGACTGTCTGTGCCTTCGTCTAAAATACCCTCTGCCCTCAGACCCATAGCTGGAGCGAGGCCGAATCATCCCGCCGCCCGGGGGGGTCTTGGGCCCGAGGCAGAGGATGATTCTCCTCAAGGGGGGAATCATCAACCTCCTCCCGGAGCCTGTCACCTCACTGGGCGATTCCATCGCTGTAGCGCTGCCGAGCCCGCGGGGAACCCGACGGCCTCTCCCTCCAGGCACACTCACTTCTTCCCTCCCCGATTCCTTGGAAACCCTGTGGAAATGCTGGCCCTGGAAGGGCGGCTCTCAGGCAAGAAGCAGCCTGCTCCCCCAGCCCAGCCAGTCCCCTTTGAAGAGACGACCTCCTCTCAGTTTCCCCTGCCGCTTTTATGCTTTAACTTTTCACCCTGAGTGGGGACAATGCGAGACGACGTTTGCATATTCGCATCTTTTCCCATGACACAGCGAGGAAACTTTTCACCCTCCGAGAAAAAACGGATGGGGACGGAAATGTTCCCCCGTTTTCCCAGCACGTTTCTCCGGAGCAGCGCAGCACCATCTCAGCCATTCTCACTGGCTCTCCCGGTCTCTTGGGGCGGCTGCGGCTTGGTCTTACCGAGCCTCTCCCTACGGGCCCCGTGCTGTCCCGGACCCCCGTGTCCCCGGTATTATATATGGAGATCCACGTGGTCGTGTCCCAAGGGTATTTTTCCTTCCATGTGGGTGACTATTTTGCACACCGAGGAGTGTCACTGAGACGGGGCGTCTTGCAGCTGAGGGCGGATTTCAGCTCTGCAAAGGCAGATATTCCGAACCCACTCTCTGAAAATCTCTCTCTCCTTCCCCTCACTCCTATCTTTCCTTTGGTGCTGAGCGTAGGGCTGACGCGGAGCCATGCTTTAATACTAGTGGGAGAAATTCAGTGACCTCTCTCAAAACGTTGCAAGGGATCCAGTGTCAGTGGCCCTGGGAGAGCAGGACGCTCAAGCAGGAACGGATGGAGCATCTGTCCTTGGGAAGAGGCCACAGACGGCCCCCTCGGGGTCGCTGTCGATGCCCCGGATGCAAGGAACGGGCCATCCCCACCCTGCACACAGCCGGGAATACCTGTGTCCACACCGCCACTTGTTCTCAGGCCGTCGCAGGCGGCCGCGGTTGCGACTGTACGATAAGAGGAGCACAACAGCGGGGATGCAGAGATGCCTGCCTGACGCTTTCTCTGTTGCCTATTCCCACCGTGAAACTTTCCCCAGGCCCCGGCAGTGGGGTAGCGAGGAAAGGGAAAGGGACTTGGAGCTCCAAGCTCTGTCTGAGCAGGAGACTGAAATGTCACTCTGGAAAGGAAATGTTGTGTCTCTGCAATGTAATCGCCTCTCCCAATAAGCACCGACAGAGCCGATCTATGCAGATGTGAATTTGACGATGCCATAAGCGGAGAAAGGGGCTATTAAAACGATATAACTCTGGACATATTGTAATAAAACGCACTGCAACCCTGATCAACCCTGAAACAGTCCGATTCAGTGTCTAACGCTCCAACAGTGAATCCCGGGCAGCCAGGTGGCAGTTTTTTGGGGTGATACACTACACCAGCCCGAGCTGGCAGGGCTGGGGGCCGTCGGCAGCGGGGTCGGATGAGAGTCCTGGGGCTCCGGTGACGGAGCAGCATAAGGTTCCGAGGCAGCACCGAGACTACCTGGAATGGCAGCCAGAGCCCTGCTCCGCTGCTTTGCCATTCTGACAGTGACCCCAGTTGCTCTCCCAAGTACGGGGAGGATCTGGGGAGACCAGGCCACACTAGGCGTACCCTAACTGGGGTCAGGGGTGAGATGGGAAAGAGTCCCTCTTTCACCGTGGATTAATGCTTCGGAGCATCTTCCGCTGCCACGCAGCTGCTCCCCGGACATGACCCGTGGCAGCAGCTGGGGATGGGGACACGCTGCCCCGGGACACTCCCTTCTTAAAGTAAGAGGGATCCTGATCTGCACACAGGATTTGTCTCTCCTCCGGCCCTACTCAGCTATCCGGGCTTCTAAAGGAGGCTGGGGACAGAGGATATATCTCTCGGCGGGGTATCATCCCTTTTCTCCCCTCCGTTCTGCCCACTCCTTCTCCGCTTTCTTCTCGGTCTTTCTCGCTAGCTCCGGCCTAGAACTGCAGATCTGTGAGAGGAGTGGGGACCCTGGGACCAGACTCCCACACCGGAGCGTGGGCGAAGGCCTGGTCTCTCCCTCTTTGCTTCCTCCGGGTTTTTTTCCTGTTTCGTTAGATCCTGAGCGGGCAACTGCGACCCAGCGCCTCTCAGGCTGACAAGTGCCTGATGGGGAACACTGTTGGCAGAGAAATATCTTCCCCTGCCCCTCCACGTTTATCTCGATATTTTCCCCCTAGGGCAGTTTCACCCAGGGCTGCCTCTTGGGCAGGTGGTGGGCTCCCCGCCTTCCTCCTTCAGCCTCAGCCTTACTGCTTCAGCTGAAAAAATAATTTCCGACATTATTCCGAGGGGAATCAGCATGACTGCGGGGAAGGACGCTGCTGCCAGCTGCCCGCTGCTGGGCCCTCGGACTCCGGGCAGGAGGTGCTCGTATATGGAGCGGACACCTCTCTTCGGGGACGGTGTTCATCGTCCCCTCAGGCCACGGTGCTGGCGAGGACTGGGGGATAATGGGTCGCGCGGCCCAGCCCGAGGACCCCCGTCCCAGGTCAGAGACGTTCCCATAAACCCCGGGAAGGGCAGAGTGCCGAGCAGCACCCACGATCCTTTCTCCACAGAGTGCTCCCACTCTGCGGGACCCCTGGGGGGATGCGGATTCACCGTCTTTATTTCTACTAGTTTTGTGGTTTAAAAAAGTTTCTTTTTCTGTGATTTAGGAGAATCTCGGGGTGAGGTGTGGGGAGATCTTCCCTTCTCCCTCCACCTTAACGACATGGAATCGGGAGCGTTGTTTGCTAGGTAAAGAAAAGAAAAGCCCCCTTGAAAGCCCTTTGGCGGCCATGGAGAGAGAAGGGAAGGAGGAATCGTGTGTTACTTAGCCCGACCTGTGGAATTTATGACTCCCCCTAAGCACAGACATGATAAGGACTTAGAAAACATCTTGGATCTTTTCAAGCCGGCAGCCCCCGAGGCTTTGATGTAGATTACCTTGCAGAATAACCCAATACTTTTATCGTGGGGTTGATACTCGTCTTGTTTAAGCACATGCCTCTAGGAGGGTGTTATATGCTGAACGCTCGCTCCCGAGCGGATTCACGTTGCTGGGAAGAAGGCAGACTGGGGGAAAGGTGGCACCTTGTGCCTAGCAGGGGCACAGCCGCCCTGCACCAGCACTGCCATGGGCCGGCCCTGCAGCCCCGCCAGCCCTGCCTCTTTGCACAGGTGCTGCCAGGCCCGAGTTCACATAGCCCTATGGCCCTGTTCCCTTTGAAGAAACAGGAACGCAAACAGAGAAGAAGGAAAAAAAGTCTTATGATACATCAGAGGCTTCTGCAGACAGAGGCTGGTGACAGTGTCCCCAGCGTCACAGGTCCAGTGGCTGGCACACCTCTGCTGGCCAAGGAAATAACCTTAGATGGATTTTAGTTTATTACTTTCCTTTACCTGACTTTACCTTACTTTATTATCTTTTTAAAATGTCACAGAGGAAGAACGCCGCACCAAGCGCCCCGGGTGCCTGCAGAGCGCTTGTGCCCGGCCCTTGCTGGCATGTCCCGCCTGGGACAGCCCGGGCCTGATCTGGTCACGGGAGCCGTGAGTCAGCAGGCAGCGCGCACCCGCAGGACGGCCCCGACGGCGCGGGTTGAGCGGAGGCAGGGGCGGTTCCTCTCACGGAAGGGGAGCTCAGAGCTCGGCTGTTATCGCCTCTGCCCGCCAAGGACACCCCCGCCCACCCACGGACGCTCCCCGCAGCACCCAGGACCGCTGTTATCTTCTCCGGGCCCGGCAGCGCCCGGCACGGATTGCAGCGACAGCTCGGTACTCCCCAGTCTCACGCTCTCGGCTTTGCAGCGGGGCACGGCCGGCCCGGGGGACCAAGTCAGAGGCTGCTCCCCGGTCTCCCAGCCGTTGTTCAGAGCCAGTTCTCTCCCGGGGAAACCGCAAGCCCCGGCCCAGCTGGAGGGACTGAGCCACTAACACAAGTGTCAAATCCCGTGCCAAGTAAAACGCAGAATTTGAGCTGTAAAATGGTTTGCACATATTTACCACCAGTGTGCTCCCGTGCTATTTCTCCCTCCCAAGGGCAATATGATGACTGATGCCCTCACTGGTTTCCTAACTGATTCATTTTCTACGTCTCCCAGCTTTTAAACCTTGGCAGGGAGGTGATATATGCGTCTTCGGTGTGTTGTCCCCATCTTCACAACCAGTCTTGTCAATTTCCACCCCCCATTCCATTCCCTCTGCTCCAGGCCCTTCCATGGCAAGACCCTAAGGGGTGGTTGCCCCATCCCACTGTTTCCCTCAGCCTTGTGTTCCACGGCAAGCCCAATCCTACAAACCCCTTCAGTGAGCAGAGGCACAAGGTGTTGCTGACTCCTGTACATGATCTGTTGTTTGCAAGACCATAATTGTACACACCCCTGCAGGGCCGTGGTGCTTAGCAGATAATATTTCATGCTAGAAAATGTAGGAGTCCAAAGCATAAAAGTGCCAAGATCTTCTTTGGCCTGGCAGGGAGCAGACCAAGGCTCTGACACGGGGCCTTGCTTTGTGATGGGGCTGTAGGAAGGCAGAAGATGACTCATCTTTCTCCACAGACAAACCTCTACCCTCCAACCCAAAATGTTAATCCCTCTGGCTCCAAGAAGTTGGTAGCTCACTGCTCTCCACCATCTTGTGTTTGCTTCCATCTACTTTATTCTAGTTCATGATAGGGAAAGGGAGTCTCACCACATTGTGTTTCTGGTCTGACAAGAGGCCTCAAAAGGAGCAAAAAGTACGGCCAGGCAAATCCAGAGCCAGTTTCCCAGCTGTGGCGCACACTCCCCTCCCCCGGGCTCTCTTCTATGACTCAGCTCTCAGGGACCAGCCCAGCCTTGCCTCAGTTTAGCTTCACAGCCCCTCCCCACCCAGAGCAACCCTACATACAGGTGGCTTTTCAAAAGGAGAACCCAGCACACATCACGTAGTCACTTCTCCAAGAGAAGTGTGTTGGAAACTAGAGCTAGGCATCTCTTTCTTTTTGTGATCTGAAGCCTTCAACACTCCTGTGAAGACAGGGCTGTCATGGAACTGATGGGGTTGGAGGGCTGTCATTAGAAGTAACTTCTGGGTTTTCTTCAGCCAGAGGATGATGACATACACACAGCATACAACATGAAGGGAGAGTAACCATAGTGCACCTGGAAAGAGGCTTCTCTGAGCAGTCAAAACTATGTGTCAAAGATTAGCTATGGTGGGATCATGAATAGGTGTAAGCAATACATGGCAGCAGGAGTGGGTCACTTTCAGGATCTGTTTCCTCCCAAATAAGCAGTGTTTAAATGAACTGGATCCCATCCCAGTCTTTATGTGCCTCTGTGGAGGTGACCACGGGAGCACCACCACTTTCCTACTTTTCTCCACAAACAGGTCTTCAGAATTTCTTTTCTGCTGAGACCTGAACCATATTGTGCCCCCGAGCACCCACACTTCTTCTAGGAGTGTTACTCTATCAGTTTTCTGACACAGCCTCAAATTTTAATCTGTCAGTGACCTATAAGGCAGGATCCCTGCCCTGAGCAGCTGCACTATTTAAATCATTATGAAGCATTTCAGGAAGCATGAATGCAGCCCAGGTCTCAGACAATCCTGGAAGGACTCCTGCCTGCTGTTTCCAAAGTGCTGGGTTGATCACCAAGGGTGAGAAGGAGCTGGGCTCAGGTTCCAGCCATTTCTGAATGGCTTCTCAACCACAGATATATGTGGGTCTTTTTGTTGCCTTTTTAAAAAAGCTGTTTTCCTTTTTATGGTCTAATTAATTAGCCATGATGAGGGATGGGAGGAGGCAGAATGGGAAGCCTGAGCCCTGAGCCAGTGAGCACTTGATCTAATTCTGTGTCTGGAAGGAGGGGGCTGAGATTTGGTGTATCCAGCTCCATGGGGTCCACTCACCTTCAGTCTATTCTGATTTTTTTGTCCCTGATATAATTTCCAGCAGAAGTTTTGCCTCTTAAAAAATAATCTCTCTGCAAATAGCTCTGGAGCAACCATGACCTTGGATTTCTTCATCATCTTCCGAGTTCCCGCCAAGAACATGTGGAGAAAAAGCCACTGCTAGCATGCATGACAGGGTCAGTTATGCTCTTCCCTTCTGGTTTAACACATTGTTAGTCCCATCTTCTCTCTGAGGGACCCCACAGAGTCCATCCCAGGTATCCCAAACCCAAAAGCATGACACGTTGGAGAAACATTTCCCGTTTCTCCTGATCAGGACAGAGAAGGATCTCTCATTTTTTTCTGGTCCCTGCTGCCTGTGACACACGGACATGGCTATTTGGGAAAACTCTCTGAGGGTGGGGGCTGAGTGGTTTGCGCTTCTACTGAGCTTGTCCCGTCAGTGCTACTAGGTTTCGGCAGTGGAGTCCTTTAGACGGACTCACGCATCCCCAGCCCTACTCTCTGGATCTCCTGTAGCTGTGGTGCAGACGCTGTGGCTGGCCCAAGTCCCTGGGCTGAGCGCCAGCCCTGCCCTTTGCCCCGCGCCCAGCGCTCCTGGGCCCCAGCCGGCCGGCAGCCGCGGTCGCGGAGCTCCACCTAGTGCCAGCTGCGGAACGGGGCCGCCTGTGCTCTGGCATCCCGCCGGGGAAGCTCCTTGGGACAGGGCTGTCGGCTCCGAGGTGAGCTCCTGCAGATACAGGGAAAAAGGAAGTTCTGGCAGATTCCTCAGCGCCACCTGTCTTTCAGTTTAGGTTATCAAATTATGTTCTTATTTCTGTCACTACTGCGAGGGAGACCTCAGTGTCCTCTTCCCTTCAGCGCTTTTAACTGACCTCAACCCTTCTATTGCTCTTCTTTCCGGAGTAATGATTACTGAATCTTTGTCAGAATGTGCCTAACTTAAGGCATCCACCTTAGACTAAAGGCATCTCTGCTGGAGGCCTTCAAATAAGCTCAACTCTCTGCATTCACTACAGGAGGAATTAATAACTTTCTCCTGACAACGTGCTTCTGGAGGCACAGATTAGGAGTCTGGATCCTAATGAGAGAAATGTGGGCATTTCCCTTCAAGAATCACGAAATTGGTCCCTAAAACAGCACTTTCTCTGGCTCTGCACAAGCCTCAGGAATGGACTACCACTTTGCTAAGTTGTGTTGGAAGCATTCTGGAAAGGAAATGTCCTAAAAGAAATTATTTTTCACTCAATACCTCCTGTTCCATACATCTCTTCTGTATGGAGGAGCAGATGCACAACTTCTCACACGTTCAGCCCTTACAGGAGGGTTTTTTTCCTGATTGTTCCTCGAGGAGTGCTGTGTTGCCTGAGATATTTTTCATGTATGAATCATGAGAATTTGTACTTGCTCCAAGGTTCTCTATTTGCCTTTATATTCCCTAGTCTCAGCTCAGTAGTGATGATGGGCCCAGATGATCTATGTCCAGTTCTTTCGAAATCTTGTGGATAAACATGTGACACAATTCCCTGGCATGTTTTTAAACACATGGGATTCCCATCTGCTTCTCTTTGAGCCAAGTTCACATCTGCTTCATTTCTAGGGCCAGCCAGGCTTGGAAGTGACCAGTTCAGCATTAGGTTCCTCTAAACTTGAAGGATGAAAATTCCTGCCTGCACAAGACACTCAACTCCCATTGTCCAGCCACTTCAGACTGTGTGCTAATAGTGCTGAATAGCGACATCTTGCAGATGAACACTTTCAAACTGTTATGGGTATGTTAAAAATAATATGCATTTTCCAGAGAATGCAATGTTAAAATTTTTTTCTGTCTAAATATCTGCTCTTTAGCAGTTTGTATCTGATTGAAAAATTGATGATTCATTCGTAATTATTAACAAAAATATACAAATCATAATCACTCTATTGCAACGTTATTTTCAGACAGTGTTAGAAAAGAGCAGCTCAATTTCTGTGATTGCATATTCTTTCTAAACAGTTATTAATTTATAAGACATGCCTCTGAAAAGTCCTAACTGAAGTTAACACCTTGTAAAATGTAAAAGAGAAAAAAACTATTAGCCAATATATTTCCATCTTTATCCATTGTGATATAGACAAACGTATCCTATGAGTCATGATGAAAGTGGCATTTAGAAATTCCTAAACCTCATAATGAAAATAGCTGTCTTTTAAACTGTACTGAAAACACATCAAGCCTCTCTGTATTGTCCTGGAAGTCTGTGGGAAAGTTAAAGAGACATACTTTCATTTTAGTGCAGCACAGTTCATACATCCAGGCTGAAATCTGTGGATTTACAGTGAAATGATGATAGTGTACTCCTAAGTTGCTAAAGAAGACAATTTCTTCAAAACTAAAGATTTTTTACTTGCTATTAGAACACAAAAAGCCCCATGGATGGAATTAGTTGTAAGTCAGCTGAAGGGAGGCTTCCAACTGGAGACTGCCACCTGGATTTTCCAAATCAGAGAGGTAGAATGTTGTCTCCAAATATCACTCCTCCTGGTTATTTTAGGTAGAAAGGAATCCCTTATTGTGAGTGCCTATCTCTCATCAGCAGTTGCAGAATATAGCCTGGCTGAGTAGAGGCCACATGAGTAACTAAATCATGATAAAATGAACTCACCTGAACTGAACACACATCAGCTACTTCACAGCCATCAAGATGTCAAGGGTAAGACAGTTACACTCAATCAAACCAAGAGTTCCTTGCAATACAAGACTGATGGAACTGTAGAATTTGGGCACCTAAAATTGGTGACATCATTGAGGTATTTTTCCAATACTCCCTGACATCTGGAGAAGATGTGAATGGCACTTCTGGAAATCACAGCAGCTCTTTTTAGCTCATAGTCGATGCTTGTAAACATTGACTAGAAAATGTGGCAAGAACAGCATGAATTCAATACCTTGATTAGGCACTATTTATATAACACCAGGGAAAGAGATATTCAGTTGGAGAGAGAAAGCTAAAAAACCTCTGTCTTGCTATAGATGTGTTTGCTGAATTCAAGAAAATGTATTACACCTTCTTCTCAAAGTCACATAAATATGGACTGGCTCACAAGGAATGTAAACAGTGCAACAGCTGGTAACAATTTCTTTTCTTAGAGGTGATATAAAACACTTATCCTACACAGAGTTTGACAGTACTGAGACCAAATCCACAACCTAGATTATTTTTCAGCCTGAGGGTCTTCATGCTGGAGTACAACTGGGGACAGCAAAGATTCCTCATTCTTGCTCATACATGGTTTAGTTTTGATGCTGCAATGGTGTGTAGCAACATTTTTCTTCATATTATGGTAAACCTAGGATTGGGAAGAGGAAATAAAGGAGATCTTCTCTTATTATTTATTGTACTTGGAAAACTGCTCTTCTTCCCATGACGCAGGTCCTTGTTAGGTACAGACCACCTCCTTTTCCATGTTAAAAAGAGCTGGTTGAGGAATGGCCTCAACTCAGCCCTCAACTGGACTATAAAGGACGGTTTTTTCCCTAGATACAGTGCTATTAATTTTGCCTCTACACTTTGCAGCTTCTGCCAGGCCAACAGCCTTCAGAGAAGCACAATGCTGCAAAGGCAAGAGTCATTCATAGCTCCTCACATCCCAAAAGGTGCTCAAGGACACTACACTGGGAAAAAGTGTGTCCAGTCCAGAGTGGATACCCAAGTAGGAGTTGGTAGTTTGGAAAGAAATGGTTCATCCTCCCTGAAGAGGAGATAAATATATTGTATGGATGGAACAGAACTTCCCTAGATCATCTTTGTTATTTTGACTTTTGAGAATGACATACAGCATTCTGTCTCTGAGGACATGGCATAGTGATCCCTCATGAGACACCCTGGCCCGTGGCCCAGTCTCAGCTGCCCTCCCAGGGCAGCTATCAGCATCACCAAACCTGACTGCACTGGCTGCTGCACAAGGGAAGCCCATTCCCACAGAACAGGATGAGAGATTTCAGCTTTCCAGAGTCCCAGTGCAGCCAGTGGGAGGAAGAAAATCCTCCTCAGGAAAGTCAGGATCCTTTCTTATGGCAGAAGAATATGTCCCAGACTCTTGCCTGTATCCATGGACAAAGCATCCAAGTGATGATGAAGTACACAGTTGTGTACTTCAGTAGAAAGCAGGAGGCTATTCCTCAGCTCAATATGATCTCTGGAGCTACATGTAAATCCCACAAAAACACAAACCCAAGCACTGTTCATATGTTCATCTTACTGTGTTTACTTACTGCTCCTTCTCCCTCAGCCAGCTGACAGGCCAGAGAGGAAACCAGGTAAGAAAAAGAAGGTCTTTTCCTTGAGTCAAGAGCCCAACAGGACTGCATCATGCAATAGCTGCAGAAGCAAAGACATGGCACAGAAAACATCTTAGCTCTTGGACTCTCTGTAACTGACTACATGGAGTTGCAGGACTTGAATGGGGAATCATGGGGATCAGAATGATTTTTTAGAGAGGCCAGAATTACAGTGTTGCATCAGAGGGAAACAAGCAGAAAGATAAGGATAAAGGGTGAAATGATCTTGCAGTGACTTAATCAGAGGCCTTAGTAAAATCCTCCTTGTGGTATTGGGGCCAAGATTTCACCCCAGCTGACAATGGCACGATGACTTTGTTTTCCAGCTTCCATACGGAATATGCTAGGAAGACAATACCTATCTTTGGGGCTAAACCTGCCCCTTGTGGACTATGTAGTCTTAAGTAATATTTTCACAGCAAGTCTTTTTATGTAATTTGACATCACAAAAATCTTTCTGAAATTTAAACACCTTTAAACACCAGATGCAGCTTCATCTGGCATCAGTGCAGTGCCTGACTGCTAAAGTCCCTCGAAAAGTTACTGGGACAATAGGCTCCTTGATATTTAAACCGCCCACAGCAATCTTTCATGGGTCAATCTGTCAGATTCCCCTGTACTTTTAATGGCATTACAGTGTTCATGTGGAGAGGACAGGAACAGTGCAGTGTCATAGCAAGGCAATCTGTCCGTAGAGCATCTATGAAATGCCTGTCAGAAGAGCCCAGCTGATCCAAAGTCCTTCCCATTCCTCCATGTTACAGATCTCATTGTTCTCTGTCACCTTCTCTTCTCTTGTTCCTTGGGGTCTACCTCTAGGCAGAATCCACCAAGGCACAGAGGCACAGGGTGAAAATAATGTGCAGAGAGCACATTAAGCATTAACTTCCCTCCAACTCTTCCTTATCAGGGTTTTTATCTAGCTACCTGGAACTGAAACAAACCAGGTAAGGCTCAATTAAAAAATAACATTTAGGAAAAAACCCACAAAAATTTAGTCAATATGGAAAAACTTAGCTTTTGGGAGAAAAAAATAAAAGGAAAGAAAAGAAAAGAGAGAAAAAAAAGGGAAAAAAAGGGGGGGAAATTCAGTGGTCTGAGAATAAGAAGTTTTCTGGGGAAAGAAGGCACAACTAAATAAATATAATAAATTAGTCCTGTTGAATACACATAACCTTTAGTGTTGATCACTTCTGCTTTAGAACAAAACCTGCAGGGTTAGGCAGCCTTTGTTGGATTTAGAGGAAGATCTCATGTTTTGCAACTGATTTGGGGTAAGATACAGTGTACAATAAATAAAAGGTCATTCAAAGAGTGACTTAGCAAGTATAAATTCTCATGCTGTGCATCACTTGGAAATACACTTACACATCTTTTGTAGCATAATACGGTTGGTCCATTTTAAATCCTCTTTGTATTAATTTGTAGAAATTTGTGTCCACCTGAATACCAGGGTAAGGATTTACACCTGTGGAAATTATTGTAGAACATACATTAGTTCAGAAGCTGCTGAACCAAACATCACTCTTCTGTCCCATTGAATACATACCCAAAGAGAATATTTCCCATAGCAGTATTCCGTATGACCAGACATCACTCTTCATTGTGTATGTCCTCTCGAATAAGCTTTCAGGAGCCATCCATTTGACTGGCAATCGAGCCTGTGCAGACAGGGGAACAGAGGCCAGGTCATGTTGTGACAGAGGCTTTCTAGCTGACTCCCTGTTCTTCTCACTGCCATCATGATCGATTCATGTTTGCTGTGTGCAAAACTGTGTCTCTGTCATCAGTCCCTGGACATTCCCATTACAGAGTGAAAGAGACTGCCAAGGAGCCAGTTTGTCTCATCCATTTTAAATGACTATTTAAGAAAGAGATGAGCTCAGTCCTGGAAGAGCCACCTTCCTTCCTCTGACTTCCAGTACAGGGAGGCCCAAATAGAGATGTCCACACTGTACTTCTTCATAAAGCCAGAGCATCTGGCACACTCCCACACATATGCTGTTTTCCCACACTATTATTACCCACAACAGTAAACAACTCCCTGTGCTTCCATCAATGTGTGTTTTAGAAAGAGCATGGGCACCATCTACTTTACAGTACCAGCTTGATTAGTTTAATTATAAACTAAGAATTTGCATTTGCCAAGGGCAGGAGGAAGTGAGATTTCTGCATTGCCTGTACAGATATGGACAAAACTAACAAGGAATTAAAAAATGTCAAAATTCTCTTTCTTGGTTCCTTATAATTCTTACAGTGGTATGAAAACCAGAGGGCACAAATGAACTTACATTGCCCCTGACAATGTAGTTGGGGTCATTCATGACATCTCTGGCAAGGCCAAAGTCACATATTTTCACCACTTTTCCATGGGTCACCAGTATGTTCCGGGCAGCGAGGTCTCTGTGGATGCACTTAGAGAGAAAGGAAGGGTTAACACTCTGCAGCATTTGGTATCAGAGGTGGGCAATTCCCTCCTCTCTGAGTTGACACCTCCTTCTATTTGAGTAGTTTGGTGAATGGCCAAGCTGGGCACTCCCTGGCTGCTGGTGGCAAGGAGACAGGGACAGAACAGGCACAAATGTGATGTGCAATTGCTTCTTACTCAGGGTGCTGCCTAAGACTTCAACCCAGTCTTCACTGTTAAGCCAGGGAAGGAGGTATAGTTCAAGATTACCACTGAGTCGCTCTGTTCTTCAACCTGCCTTTTATAAATGAATCTATTTTTAGCATCTTTTCTATCTGAAAAATTGCTACCCTTCACCATACCGATTTGGACTCAAGAAATTCCATTCCTTTGGCAACTTGATAAGAGAAGAAAAGAAGGTCTTCAAAAGTGAGCACATTAAAATCCTCTTCTTCATCCACCTGTGTGTTTGCATCCTTAATTTTATCTGTAAAAAATAATCAGAAGTATGAGTTTTCCATGGATTTCCTCACATTCTGATTAATTCCACTGACTGTTGTAAGGATTTTCACATGCTCCTACCAAAAGCAACATCACAAAGAGTCCATCTTTTTTGTCCTTCACTCAGACACAAAATAAAGCAGAGTATTTTCATATTCAAATAATATGTATAGCATGAGCAGAAACATATGCCTCTGATCATAAGTGTTGTTGAATCCTCCTACAGTGAAATTTCTGCCTGGACTGAAGAGAAACATATGATAGAAAGAGGCCTTTTTTGTCACAGAATCTAGTCTAGTCATATTAATAATACAATAAATACCATAATAACAGCATTACTGAAGATACAATCAATTAATCTCTTACCTTCCTCAGAAAACCAGAAAATCCCATCTGATCCTGTTGTCACATTTATGTTTTGACTTCTTTGCATGGTTTCAAATTCATCCTCTCTACACAGAGTTGTGTTTACACAGTTCTTCAGGTGAGCCCCTATGCTGGAGCAGGTGACACATTTTCAAGGATTACACACAGGGTATCACATAATCTTCTACACATAAACTCTTTTGCAGTAAAAAACATAAACAGTTACTGCTACTAAAAATCTGTACACAGACAGGAGTCTTCTCAAAAGTGTAAAGAGAAAGAAGAGATTGATTGCCTGCTGCAGTTTCCATAAGGAGAATCAAATCTCAGTTCCTCCCAAGGCATTGCTTATTAAAGTATGTGAAAGCACATTCTCAATAACTCAATAATTTCACCAGTTTATAGCACAGATGAGAATGCACCTTAAAAAGCAATAACAATTTTTAAAAGCTTCAATCTGTTACTAAATGCTTTACCTAGGGTTTTGGTCCTGATGGATATTGTGGTAAAAGCTGAAGTTTTGCTGTTTAAAAATATCTGTCAGTGTCCAGTGAAACTTTTCTCTCTTGCTCCTTAAGTAGTTCAGAAGATCTCCATAGCAACAGTATTCAAATATCAAGTAGATTGGTCCTGAAACAGTTGGAAATGTAAATGCCTGCTGCTATTTATAGCATCCTCCCCATTAAAATGCTTTTGTTGCTTCATTTTCTCTCAGGATTAATCTGTATCAAAACATTCCAAGCATCTTCCATTCCCAGGTAGATAAACTTTACTGACAGACAGGCAATGAGAATTTATTTACTGACTATAAGGTCCCTTGGGAAGTCTCTGTAACTTCTTCCTTGTGGTGCTTGTCTCAAAGGGTATTAAAAATCCTTATAGAAACACAAAAATCCTTCCTCATTTCAATGGCAATGGAGAGGACAGTACAGGCTATAAAGATGCAATGTTTTCTGAACCATGAAGGGTTCAAGCCAAAGATGACCCCTGCTAATTATCTGGATGGTATGAATTTGTATCCTTTGACCTACATCTTTCCATTTATCTGTGCTACCTTCATGCCTTCATGCTCTGGAAATACCTTTTTTTTTTTTTCCCCCCCAAGAAGACCACCTGAAACCCGAGAGTACTTGCCAAGGGGACCTATATGAGGGATACACCTTGCAAGTGGAAGTGCCTGAGTGAGCATTGGTCAGGCCACTTTCTCAAGAAAGGGGAAATACATCCAATTCCTGACCCAGGTAGGCTTGGATAAAAGCCACCACCAGCCAGCAGGAGCTCAGAGTGGTCACACATCACCCTGCAAAGCCTCACAGTGGCACCACCACTTCTGGCCCAGAAAGACTGGTCATGAATCTGTGGACATTTCTGTCAGAAGGCCACTGTCAAGCAAGGTAAGGCATGCTGGAAAAAGCTGTAAAGTCTCTCAGAGGATGGATGGGAAAGTCTTGAGAACCATGTAAATGCTTCTGAAAATGGGACCTGCATAAGGCTGGAAGTGTTCATTCCTGCCCTACCCTGCCAGACTAAGCAGGTCTTCCCTGCAGCTCACTTGCCTACACCTTCACATCCTGCCCACTGTTTCAGAAGGCAGTGGCAGTCTGTATAGTTTCAAATCAGCTAAAGCCACTAAGAACAATCTATTTCTCTGCTTTCTTCTTACCCCTCCCACGTCTTTGCATGACAGTATTGCCGCTGATGTAAACTGAGGAAACTAGAGTTAACTGTTCTCCTTGATCTTCCTGACTAAATAAATAACCATGATGGAAAATCTGTCAAGTTTTTCAGTGTCAGGTGTTACAGTTCATGATATGGACCTACACTGGGTGAAACCCTTCCATTTCTCCAAGCTGATCTGTTTTTTAGCCTCTCCTCCCCCACTCTTATTCACCATTGGACTGGCATAAAAGCAGTTCTTGGAACAAGAATAGCTGTGTAAGATATCTCAATGATAACGTGAGTCACACAGTGATTAATTTGTGATAATATCTTGCTGCATTCACATTAGTCCACCTTTGCTTATTTTTTTCAATCATTGGCTTTGTTTTCACATGTGGTCCTTTAAAAGGTTGTCCCTCTTTCCATTATTTACTTCTCTCATTTCTTTCTTTGTCTCCCTCCTGCCCCTGTTATCTTTCAGTTTCTTTTGTTTCCTAACTTTAAGCCATTTTTATTCATTTATTGGTGAGCCATACGAATAGAAAATAAAATTATACTTTCCTCTGTGAACATAATCATGTATACACAAAAGTCCCTGACACCAGATAAGTTTTTACTTTTCACTTAATAAACTGGCTCATACTAGTGCCGTCACCACTGTAAAAGGAAATCCTCTTCTACAGAATGACTGTTGTATCACTTCCTGCCAGAAAAATCAGAAAGGACCCTTTTCTGTACAGGTGCATAGCCTTAAATTTCTTTTTAGTTCATCTTCATCTTATTTTGGGCCAGCACAGAACAGCAAAATTAGTTCTTATTATTCTGACGGTTTAATTTGTACCTTTCCACAACTTCAAGTTACCTGACAGAGTACAAGCTCCTAGTAGGTTCACAATATTTTCATGGCTTCCGATGTGAGTCATCATTTTCAGCTCAGACATTAGAGCATCTTTTTCTGAAGCATCAGGTTTTTCTGTAAAAGTAATAACACAGATTTGGAAACCCCAGGCAAAGAAATGACAATTTAAATGGTTGTGATGCTTTTTCACGTGCAAATCTTCATTTCAGATTCATTAGACTGGCAGTATATTTGGGAACATCCTAAAAAAAGCTTTCCAAAGTATAAAAAGATTCAGTCAAAGGTGGAAACTAAATTCATGTGTCCATGTGGATCATTTGAAAGCTTGGGAAAGAAGTCATTAAATGTCAACATTTGTCATTCTTGGGCTGGCAAGGGATGACAGCAATATATTAAAGTGTTCCCAAGCACAGAAAAAAATGGCAGTCAAGCCTGTTGTAGAGAAATGTTAAGAGAAAAAAATGGCAGCCATATGGTATGCAACCAGTTGCAATCCAATAGCCAAGAAGACCACCCTGTTTCAGTAATAGTTTTAGTCTTGTTTGTCAGTAAGCATTTGGTGCTCATCATTTCAGTGAATCTGGTATGTGAACAAAAATGATAAAGTTGACCTTCCACAAGGGCAACCACTGAGGACTGGACCAAGGAAGCATAAAACTGATGCATATGTGCAAATGAGGGATGAAAACCTGAACGGCAGTGCTGGCAGGAAGGGGCTGTGTGGGCACACAGGTGGGCAGGGTGCTGCTATCAGTGTGAAGCTTATTACAAAAGGTGGATGAGGTGGACAAAAGTCTCCTTTCCCAAGTAACAATTCAAAGGATGAGAGGAAAGACCTTCCCTTTGTGCCAGGAGAGAATTAAACTGGATATTCAGCAAAATGTCCTCACAGAAAGGGTTTTCAAGTACCTGGAACAGGTTGCCCAGGGAAGTGGTTGGGTCACCACCACCAAATGTATTTAAAACACGTGTAGATGTGTCACTGAGAGACACGGTTTAGTGGGGACTTGACAATGATGGTGAACAGTTGAATTCAGTGATCTTAGGGACCTTTTTCAGCATAAACTACTCCAACATTCTGTGAATAGGGTTGTAGTTAGTTGGGACACAGTCAGGCAGCCCTCCTCTGCTTGATGCCAGGGAGGCTTCCTCCTGGTTACTGCTTTTATGAGGAGTCAAGACAGCTTGGAGAGAGGCCATACCATAGCAGAAGGAGTATTTGAGGTTTAGTGACCTTATTCGTAAGGAGGGATGGAAATAAACTGTTTTGTTTCATCATCAAGAGAAAAGACTACAGGAAATTTTGCCGGAAGTTTTGGAAACAAGCAGGCTCAGACACAGCAGCCAAAGGGGGTGCCACAGCTAGACAGCATTACAAGAAAAAGGGAGCTTACACTAAAGGTCACCAACACAACCAGTAGGCTAATCTGCACTGGGGATTCGCATTTCTCCTCTTTAGAGACTCCAAACTTCCTCACACAACACAGACCTTTGGTAGTGTGTAGAGCAAAACGCAATGAATTGCAGGATGAAGGCACTTCAGCATACCTTTCCAAACTGAAAGAAGGTTTTGAAAGCTGTTGGGGTTTGGGTGTTCCTCCCTTTTGTTTCTACTCACCTTTGGAATTTTTTGCCCATCAGTTGCTAAGGGACCATAATGGCCAGGTACATAAGGGGAACAAAAGAAGTAATTGAGCTGAGGGGAGCAGGTATTTGTGCAGCTCCAAAAGTCTTTTTTCTCTCAGCAGGGTGGGGATACCTTGGAGTTTGGGGCGGGCAAAAGGTTTGGCTGGAGGAGGGGCTGGCACTCTCGCTCTGAGCTGCCACGGAGAACGTTTTGGGAGCTGCTGCTGGACGTCTGCGGAGAGCTGTTTCTTCTGCTGCGGAAGGAGTCTCTGTCTGGAACCAGGACCTGTCACCATCCGTGTGGGTGCCCGGGATCCCTGAGCTTGCCTCTCCCTGCTCTGCTGGGAGCCGAGCTGCCAATGCCCCGTCCCCACCGCTGCTCCGGCGCTGCTCTGGGTTTCACGGCGCTGCAGCCTCTGCACCCCCTGCCTGCCGCAACACCCTGCCAGCCCAGCCTGCTGCCTTCCTTTCCCAAGAGCCTCGCCAGGACACCGAGATCAACTGCTCAAGGGGGTTTGTGAAAGTAAAACTTCTTTTCCATCCCTCCCTGTCCCGGCTGTGTGGGGGTGGGAATCCACCACACCATCACCATGTGCTCCTGGAGCTTGCGCCACCAGAGCCCCCTGCCGGCTGTTACCGTCACTGCACCTAAGGTGCCTGCAAGCCAGCAGGCTCTCACTGGGTTCCTGCTTCTGGTTGTTGTTAATGCCATAGCAGCTGTTGTTTGTTTGCTTTATTATAAATACTAGTAAAGAACTGTTATTCCATTTTCCATATCTTTGCCTGTGAGCCCCTTAATTTCAGAATTACGATAATTTGGAGGGAAAGGGTTTACATTTTTTCCATTCCAAGGGAGGTCCCCTGCCTTCCTCAGCAGACACCTGTCCTGCAAACCAGGACAAAAGCACTTTGAAAGGATTTTGAAGCCAACCCTTTGTGAGGTGTAACTGCTGAAAGTTTGTATATAAGGGGGTTTTGCCATGCCGCTTCTACTTTGGAGTTACTAGAATACATCACTGCCTATGGAAGGCACCAGAGTTTATCATACCTTTTAGCATTTTGACGGCAACCTGGACTGAATCTCCTGCACTGTTAATTCCATAAGCTGTTGCATTCACCACTTTCCCAAAGGCCCCAGAACCAAGGACCTGTCCTGCAGGACACAAAAAGCCAGAATTACTTGCTGCTGGTACAGCACAGACTACTACTTCAGTACTGGGATTTACCTTATTGTTTGCTCACCAAATTCCAGATTTTCCCTGGGAAATTCCCATTTTATATCGTATTCGAATTCTCTGAAGTTGATGTAGATGTATTCATTATCTGATGGCCCTATCATTTGTATCATTTGCCACTGGCTTTCATATTTGAATTGCTTTGGAAAAAATAACCACAAAATGAAATAAGTCTTAGAGAAGAAATAGCCTGGTAGGAACAAAAGAAGGACGGTCAGATATTTATATTTGCTTTTACCTTTTTGTATTTAAGAAAAATGAATACAAACACAAAAGCAATAAGCAGGAGTAAAAATCCAACACAGACATAGAATGCAGCATTGTCCAGGGAGGAAGAAACAGCTCCTGCAACTTTAAAAGACACATATTACTATCCACTGAAACAGAGGTTGTGTGTACAGATGAAAATGCAAGGAGAACCCATGGTCAGTTCTGGCAGTTTTCAGCCCTCTTACACCCAAGCCTCCTCTTCCTGGGGAGTGAAATGTAGACGTGCACAGCAGGATGGCAGGAGGGATTATGTTCTGGGTAATTCTGACATATGTTTTCATTTATTAAAAAAACCTACTACATCCATTAATAAATCTAAGTGCATGGAGGTGTTGGTGTGATCCTTGGACTGAATGTTTGTGAGCTTAAACATGAATATTGGTTGGTAGATATTGGTGTTGGTTGGTAGATTATAGTGCATGTATGAGAACTACCCTCATATTTTGGTTGTTTCTAAAAGCCTAAGTATTGTGATTACTTTCTATTGTAATTTCAGCATGATTGCTCACACTTTGACAGTGGTCACAGCTTCTGTCAGCTGTAGTCAAAAACGTCAAACTGCTTGTTCATCCATGAGGAAAGAAATCCCTGTACTGGGAATACCTGGGTGTTTCAAAACCATTCCTGGTTCCACAGCATGTTCCGTCCAACTGAAATATTTTGTTCTATGGAATATATATGGTGTTAAAAGTACAAAGGGTAAACCATCATGTTGAATTTTGGTTCAACAAGGAAATAAGCTGTCATTGCCTTGACAAGAAGAGACACTTCCTAATCAGGACTTAACTTTCTGTCACCTGCCTACAGGAGTTTAAGAGGATCTCTTCTTAAAGAGATCTTCTTTCCCAGTATTCCTGCTTTCCAGACAGGGATTGACCCTTCAGTGGGTCTGTTGACTCAGCCATGATCTTGCTTGTGTGTGAAATGACCTCCATGGAGTGAGGAGAGCTCCCATAGGCATTTGTGGCAGCACCACAGGGAACTACAGGAAAGTAACAAGAGATAGCACACTCTACCAGCTACCAAAGTGCCTTTCGCTGTTCCCAAAGATGGTGTTTCCAAATTTCATGCAGGGATGACTAAAGTAACATTAGAAATCAGCCTCAAACATTGCCATGACTCCATCCTGCACTTCCTATTTTTTTCTGCTTATTTTAATGAGGGAGGCCTCTGCTTTGGACCTAGAGAAAACAAAATTGTGCCTCCCATTCACCCACAATTTCTGATACTGTGTTCACACAGAGCTTGTTTTACCTGCAATGCCATTGCATGGTCAGCTGTTTAGCCAGATAAAAAGCATTGTATGTTCTACCATGCCAGCTTCAATTGAGAAAACCTGTGCTAAAACAATGGTTTGTGGTACCTGATAGGTTAATGAAACTCTTTTCACAGGCTGAACCAGCAGAATTGTTTGCACAGCACTCCACTGAGAACGTTGTTGCTGTCTCCTTTGCATATAAAGTACTGCTTGAAATCCATGACCCCAGGGATCTCCTCTCTGGCAAGAAGTTCTGAATCCCCTCTGTGATTTCTTCTGTGCAGCTGAAAAAGGAAGCAGACCAATTTTGATTTTTAGCTCACTGTGTCATTTGCAGGGGACAAGGTGGGAAGTTTCAAAACATGTCTTATGTCTGTGTTGGAAGAGAAGAAGGGTAGGGGCTTGGGTTTTGTCAGAGACAGAGTGAGACTTCAAGCCACTTACCAGTCACAATTTTGGTGATGGACATGGCAAGCTCATCAGGGAGCGAACTACCTCCTACACTGGGCTCAATCCCATTTTCCACCAGTGCCTTGGCAGGGTACTTGCACCCCCTGAACTCTGGAAACCCCCGCTTTTTTCACACAACTGACATTGCCTCAATGCCTCAAACATTGAAAACACTGAGCAGCTGCTAATGAGCCACTGCTAAAACTATAAATGCAATGTGAACCCACAGTTAAAGTTCTTACTCCTTTTCCTGAAGTGTTGGGAAGGATGAAAGTATGACAAGAAAGTCTCATGGATATGTATGCTTAGCAGAAAGATTTTCAAATGTAGATTCTGAAGAAGGAATAGAGATGGAAGCAAGGTTTGATATAGAATAAAGGAATTGCTGAGCCAGTCTTAATGTATAACCAAGGAGGCAAAGGGTATGTTAGTTAGAAGGGGGCTTTATGACTTAGAACAAAGGATAAACCCACCTCAAACAAGAAGATGTTTTTACCAAGCAGAAAGATAGCACAGGCAAACAAGTCAGCAAATGTTGTAAGTAGAAAAAAGGTTTCAGAATTTTCCACTGCAAGGAAACTGAAAAACAACTTCTAGCTTAAACTGTAACGTACTAACTTTTAGTGATTGGAGAATACTAACATGAATATGGTAATTATAGTAGTTGTGATAGGCTACAGATAAAAGCTAAGGTATAGATTGGTTCTACTGTGTTAAGATGCTCAGCAAAGAAAAGTATATAATGTATTGTAACCAAAACCAAAGGGTCTCCAGGCCTGCCTGCAGCTGGAGCTGACAGCTGTAGGCACAGGCTCTGTCGCCCACGACCCTGGACTGCTGTAACATCTCGGACTGAATAAACTGCATTTTGAAGAGCCGCCTGGAGTCCCGCATCTCTCATTCAGGCTCTTACACTGAAGGTATGTCATTTCTCCCATGAAGTTTCTCTCACTCACAATGGAGAGCCTCAATCCACCCAGATGCAGAGTATGAATAACTTATTTGAGACCTGATATGTAGAATGAGGGAACTTTACACTTGAGGGAAACACAGCCCACATAGATAATTTTGACTTTTAGCTTTTCTGTAATTCATCAACTTACTGCCTAATTTACTCTCCGCATAAATAAATGAAGAGATGAGAAAAAAAAATATTATTAGTCCTCCACTCATAATATTAACTTCTACATTTGGAAGTTCCTAAGAAAAGACATGTCACAGCATTTTCTTTCCAGAAAGATGATTTAAGGAGTATTTTAAACCCACTAGCTGGATGGTTTTTTTCCTCTTCTGTTTCTGCACAAACAGATTGATGTGAGGAAGCCTTTTTAGAGGTATGGATAAGAAACTTCTCTAGGTATTTTTTTATATCTAGTGAAAATAAATACTTAAGAGTTGATCCACCATCTTACAAAGGAAAATTTGACTTAATATTCTTCTGCACCATGGGATTATTAGTTTCTTGACATATCTAAAATAAAAACTGCAGAGTTCACAGATCAGGTCAAAGCTGTTTCAGCATTTTTAAAAAAATTTAGAGCCTGACTCATTGCTCGAAACAAATAGAGGAAATAGAGGCATTTTTACAACTTTACTGGAAATACTCTCATTAACTCTACTGGAAACACTCTTACTTTAGTGGGTTTGGTAACAGGTCACCATAGCAGGTATTTTAACCAAAGGTTAACCAATTAATCAAGCCTGTATTAACCAATGCATCCCCTGAAATTCTATAACTTTGATAGGCTAAGAGAAAAACAGATTAGACTTTTCAACAACCTCACTGTTGATACAAACCCAGTGGGTCTATTTTGGTGTAAAGAGCCTGAGATACACATCTTTATAGACTTAATCTGATGGATATTTAAAAAAGGAAAACTTCCCTTAATTTTGGTGATCTGGTTCCCCTGGAGTAGGGCAAACTGTTGAGTGTGCATTTTACATTTAGTTTGTTATAGCTGGCCTCCATTTAATCAACAATAGCTTAGATTGTCTTTACAATGAATAAAAAGACTGAAGGTTATTTACTTGGAAGAGTTCAGTTCAAGACAGTTCCTCCAAACCCAGGATGAGGCAGGGTAACCTTCAGCAACACAGGAGATCTGCTTGAACAACAGCTGCATCCTTATTTTAGGCTTTCCTGCAATAAGACAACACAAGGCTTAAGGACACGGTTTAGTTGAATACTCAGGACTGCTGGGTTAATGGCTGCACTCTATGATCTTAAAGACCTTTTTCAACCTATTCAATTCCATGATTCTGTAAGACAATTTCTGTCATCACTTCAAGCGACAAAACTCTGTACACTCACAATGCTGTATCTGCAGAGACCAAGGTTTTCTTCTGTTTTCAAAATAAAAAAACACATGCCACTGTGAGAGCTGGGCACAGCTCACAGTTCTCCCCCTTCCTCGGTTTTGTGGATGGCAGTGTGGCCAGGCAATGGGAGCAGCCACTTCTCTGTATGGGCACAGCCAGATGAAAACAGTGGCAGAGCCAAAATCAGAAGTCTTGACTTCTGCTTTTCTGACTCAGACTAAGCAGCCGGCCCTAGGACTGCCCTGGCACTGAGGTTCTGGGTGTCAAACTCATACAAAATGTGCGCAGAGGATTTCTGTATAAATAATATATCACAAATAAAGACCCCAGACCTTGAGCAAGGGAGAGATGCTGCAGTCATGTGACAGAGCTGAGCTAACTGAGAGCATTGGTCAAGACTGCGCATGTGTGTGAATTGTGAGCAGGGATGTATGAGGCACTGCAGCCCATACATACAAGTTACACACCGGAGGGTCTCCACACTAACTCATTAACTCAGAAATGCCAATAGGAAAAAAAAATTATATAAACATGTCATAGAAAGCTAATTGCTAATGGGGATAACTGTTTCCTCCCAACTCTGTATCTCATGTAGTTTCTGCAGTAGTCATATATGTTCTAACTTTGTAGAGATAGAATAGACTTACTGTATTTTACTGAGTTCCTAGACTTGTGATCTTCTTAAGAAGCATTAATTTTCCCAGTATACAACTGATTCCTCATATTCTGTTTATGATAGACTAAAAAACAAATAAGTTTCTCCTCCTTTCTCTTTTCTCCATCCCTAACTGACATAAGAAATACAACCCACAAGTACCTGGTGCCTTTCTCTGACCTAGTGCCCGGATTTCAGCAGTGTGGTACAGCGTGAAGAGAATCACATTTTTTGCCTTGTGATCCTCCACTTTAAAACAACAAATCTATGTAAATGAAATAGGGAAATCCAACGAGAAAATCCATAATAGCTTCATTTATACAAAATCCCAGACTTGGCCAATCTTCACAGTGATAGTTTCCTCACTTACTTCTCACATACAGAGTGAATTTTCTTGTTACAACTGCATCATCATTTTCAGCATAAAATATATATATCCCAGACTGGTGCTGATGGTTGCAGAACTTTGATGAAATGCTGTGGAACAAAGTCAAAAAAAGGAGAAAAGGATATTGACTTGAAAAATATTTCAAATTCTGTCAAGACTTAAATGTAGTTTTGAAACAATTCTGCATCTTCTAATGAAGGACACAAAGGAATTAATTTTTGCTTAGAGAATATAAATCCCAGAATCTAACTGTTCTGGTGAGAGGATACTTTTTTTTCCCTGCAGTATTGATTTCATTCTGCATTTTTCCTCTCACAGTTCCTGGAGTACAAGCAGACTATCAAGCTCTGATTTTGTTACCAGTCCTTTGGAAAACAAGACACACCCAGGCACAGGTGCTAAGACCAGCAATGGATCAAACTTTCTCCTTTCCAAGGAACTTTGATGAGAGTTTCTAGCTGGTGTGATAAATTAGGAAACAACAAGAACAGGGAGGAACATAAGAGACAAACATCTCCAAACGGAAAGATCTCACATAAACCCAGGAATGAGATCATCATCATAGGTTCATTGTCAGTGAGATCAAACATGGACCATCAAGGTAGTTCTGCAGGAGGAAGACAAGCCCTCTACTAATCCCTACAGCCTTTGAGCCAGTGGATGGCAGAAAACCAAGACCCAAAATATGCAGGAGACAGCTTGTGACAATGGAGATGGTCAGGAGGGACTCTAACAAGTCTCTGGGCAGAAACTAACAATAGAGAGCTGCAGAGACTTAAAGATTCATGCCTGACTGTCCTGTTGAGTCACTGGTTTATGGGACAGGGGATGGGTCAAGGAGAAGGGAATATGCCATTTTACAGGGATGGTATCCTATTTCTGTGCTTTCCACTAGGTTATTGTTGTCAGGACAATTGTCAGCTTTGAACAGCAGATAATGCAGTTTGTCAGCATTAGAAGAGCTACCTAAGAAATCCTCTCCTAGGTTTGGTTGCTGACAATTTGGACATAGATGTTTTTGCTGTCAACTCAATGGTAACGATGCTGTAGGTTCTCAACTCTGTTTTAGTGGTAAAGGCAAGCAAGAACATCAGAGAGTTTGAAGAGAGAAGGAAAAAAGCCCAGACAGCCCATATCAGCAATATGTAAAGCAGGAGAAAGCAGTAAGGAGATCCATCTAGAGAACTAAAATAGGGATATTTCTCCTTAAGCAAGATGAATACAAAGGAATGAAGTATCACCTTGAAATTCTAAACCAGGAAAACTCCCCCTGAAGTCACTGGCTATTTTGCCTTTTGACTTTTGAATGTCTTCATCTGAAATTGTCTTACTGACGTCTCTGAACTCATGGATTTTTTAAAGGCAGAACTCTTTAAGCTGCCTCAAAAAAGATATTGAAGACAGGAAAAAAAATGGACCAAACCAAAAATAATTATTTGCTTTTGAAATCACAGGTTGGAAGGATTATATCCTAATGAAATAATCAGAAAAAACAATTAAAACAGTATCTTCGATCCCTGAAAATATAAGGGGTTGTGAGCTAAGTATTATAAATTTAACAGAGGACATTGTGTATATGAAAAGTCATTAGCTCTTAAGGGGGAAGTGAAAATCAACAGAGTGCTGAAGCAGAGAGCCCACAAAACCAAACAGAAAATGGAAATTCTGAAGAAATGTCTGAAAATATGCTGTAGGTGCATTGACAGGAGAGATGGATCACTGGGTTTTGAAATGAAAATCTAAAGAAAAGGAATTATCAAAATTTAATATGATCTTTAATCTGAATGAATAATTTTACAAGAAACTGGCAGAAATTAAAAAAATAAAAACAGGAAATGAAAAAGGATATGAAAGAAGCAAAGAAGAAGTGCTGGGAGACAGGATTACACAAAAATCAACTAGAATATACAAAGTGAGACTCAATGTATTTAGATATGTGATGACCTTTTTTGTGTTGCTTTGAGAAACCTTCTGCTCTAAAATCATGTTGAAATCTGCAGTGCTACAGCTTGCAGGCAGAATCTCCTGACCTCCATATCCCTTGCTGCTTCTGGGTGCTTCAAATTGAATAAAATATGTACTCCCACTCCTTTTCCTCAGGTGAGACATGTCTATCCTATGCTTGTATTCAGCCAAAACTGGATCATTGTGGGGGATATTAGTACAAAAGAATGTATTTGTCAGATGAAATAATCAGCAAATTCAAGTGTTTTTCCCTCTATTTTATTTTTCCATAAAACAAATCAGATGCAAATAATGCAAATAATAACTATCCGATATAAACATTAAAAAAATCCTATTTATCCAACAACACAGTCAGACAAATGGCTGAATTATTTCAGCTGCCAGGCCACATCCCAGCAATGGTTGGTGACTGTGGCCGTGGCTGTGGCTGAGCCAGCCCGGATACACAGCTCCAGGGACAAAAGCTGGCCTTTCCTCCACCCGGCAGGTGGTGATCAGTACTCAGCAATTGCTGCTTCTGTGCTGTGATGGCTCTGAAGTGACTCGTAAATCCCAGGCCAGCAGTCACACCTTACTGACTAATGACAGCTGCCTAAACTATTTCAGGACTTCTCAATATTATTATTGTTGGCACAGTCTGTAGCACACGATTCTTATCTAGATTGAATTTACACCCACTGTCAATCATCCTAGCAAAACTGAGTCCTGGGGGGTAGAAGCTGTGAGGAGAGGTCCATATCAACTGCAAAGCAAATCAACTCCATGTTGTCAGGTGGAGGGAGGGACCTATTTGACAAGGATGAGCAAAAGCTCATGGCTGTCCCCTGAGACCTCATTTCCAAAGTCAGTCTTGTCACAAAGCACAGTCCAGCCAAGCCCATGTCAGGCATTGCAGATTAGTCACCAACACCCACCCAGTGCTATGAAAGTTTGCTGACAGCCCTCACTTTATCAGCGGGGACAGAGTTCCTGTGGCCATTGCCAGGAGATGACAATTTGCTAACCTGAACTGAGTTGTCTCTGAACTTCACTGAGGTTTGACTCCAATACACCATCTGATGCAGATGAAAAAGCCTGTCTATTGCAAAAAATAACTTGACAAGCTAATGCATAAAATCAAATGTACCAAAATACTATGGAAAGAAACCATAAAAAGTGTAATCAAGGCTTTGGCACAGCTTTCTGCAGATAATAGCAGAGGTTTTAAGAATATGAAAAGAAACAGAGCAGCTGCATTAGCTCCTGCCTACGTCCTGCTCACTTTTAATGTAAAAACTTGAAAAGAGCAGCTTGGCTTTAGTTTCGCTGAGGTAAGTAAGAGCTGTTACCTGCAAAGCCGTGGGACTACTCTGAAAGAAACCCTGAAGGAAATGAGATAAAACTATCATGAAATTCAAGAGCCTAGGGAATGGAGAAAACATTAGCCTGAAACAGGATTCATGCCAGAAGTCCACTGTAGGAAATAAGAGAAAAGGTAGATAACTAACAGCTTTATTGAAAACATGTTTTGCTGCAGCAGAGGAAGAATCCATGACCTGGGTAATGAGCACAACATCATGTTTCTGTGACACAGGCACAGTCCAACAGGCCTAGCACAGGCCTGGGAACTGCAGCACCCTGGACTTGGTCTGAGCTTTTTGAAAGTCACTGGGAACATCATCAACAATAGGATGACAAAATGGGAACATACAGATCTTGTGATCCAGAATGAAAACTGCTACAGATCTGTAACACAGAAATTGCATTAGAGAGAAAAGGAATGGCAAAATTCATATAAACTGAAGGGTTTATGGGTGCATAAGTTACCAAAGAGCTTATTATAAACAGAGAATAAAGTGATTCTACAAGTTATCTGTGTGAACTGGTTTTGAAAGCCAAAATTATGTTTGAGTGCCTTTTGTTAACACAGTCTCACCACATGGCCCATCCATGTTTTAAAAACAAAAAGAGAGTGCAAAATATGGACAGTAAACTGTCCAAATGAGATATAAAGAGGAAACATTATTATATTAAATTATTACAAAACATTCAAATACCTGCGTCCATCCACACTGTAACTTTGTTTACATGGAAAGGTTTTTTGTGAAAAAAGCCACATGCACCTAACTGGAGGATACGCTGTAAAGTTAACTTCAAAGCAAAACTCTTCCTCACCAATTTCAAAATCTTCTTCAGAGTCAGTTATATTTATAAATCCCTTTTCTGGAGGAAAAAAACGAAAGAAAAGATGTATTAGAGAGGTTGGACTATTTAATGAAGACATTTTGACATCTCTATGTTTTTCATTTTGGTTGTCACAAGCAAAAACAAGAACCATGTTACATCACAAAAGGTATCCTTTTAATCCAAATAAGATAATGCTTCAAAATGGTATTGAAATATTGTCACTGTGTTCAGTTGCAGACAAACGATTTGAGCCTGATCAAGTTGTACATTTTTTAAGCACTTCCAAAATGGTCTGACATTTCTCTCCAATGTGCCCTACAGAATCATAGGGCCATTATTTATTTGGTTTGGTTTAGGTGTGTATTCCAGTAGTTAACAGCTACAATTCCTGGCTTTCCTTCTATGGGAACAAAACCAGGTGGCACTACCATCATAATCAAATGTTGACAGTAGTTCTTTCTCCTCTTCTGAAACAAGCTGAAGATTTTACAAATGAGTCCTGTAGCCTCTCCTTTATTTCTCCATTTAAACTAAACATATTTAATGCAAGATGACAGCAACATGGAAAAGTGTTTTGAAGAGGCTATGAACCATGTGCTGCTGGTGCTTGCCCTTCTAGGGTGGGATTTGTTTCACCTAGTACCTAACTGTTTCTTGAAATACTGTTTCTCGAAATACTGTTTCTTGGCACTGAGTGATGAAGGATTGCTGGGGCTGGATGTCTCATGGCTTGGAATGAACCTTACCCGAAGAGATTGAACAGCAGATATGTGGGGGGGGAGGTTGTCCCAAAGATACCAGTGGTGCTAGGATCAACTCTGTAAAGATCACAGAACCATATACATTGGAAGAGATATTCCGTCAAAGTCCTTTCCAGAGTAGTCCACCTAGATGAGGTTGCTCAGAGCCATGTCCAGTTTGGTTTGGGTGTCTCCAAGGACGGTACAACCTCTGGAAAACTTGTGGTGGTGTTTAATGAGCCACATGGTGAAAAACCACACCATAGAAATATTGCTAGATCTGTTTTCCCTTTGGAGTGTTTTTCTTCTGATTGTAACCCTATATTCTGCTTGGCATGTTTTATGTGTCTTAGCCTACTTATTACCTGGAAGTTCCCAAAAAAACCACAAACATTTCAGTATTTTAAAACAAGAAACAATTGCTTTCATGACTATTCTCCTGTTTTTTTATATTAAAGGCTCATTGACTTTATACATGGATCTTTCATCTTTTGGTCCTCATCGTTCCAGGCAGAATATCATCTCTGAGTGTACTGTTAACAACACAACCAGCCAAGAGTAAAGGCTTTCTCCAGAGCACAAAGACCTTGGAGCAGTTTATGCCATTTCTCTGGAAAATATCTCAGAAAAAAGAGTGGTTTCTGTATTGGAGAAGAAAGAAAATGGTACATTATTACTTGGTTAATTATTTTTGGCAGGCATAAGTGTATTTTTGACTATTTACACTTAGCGATGACTTAGAGGTGAGATGAAACTCCTAGACTGAACAAGTCTCTGTGTTTCTCATGTTTCTTTATTTGTTGCTTTTAATATAATGTGCTACAAAATAACTTACATATTCCTTAAGTAAGACTGCATAGTGCTAAAAAAATCTTTAACACTGGTGGAAACTGAATGTAAGACCTGTAATAACAAAGAGCCTTCCAGCTGCAGTTGTCGGCATAACGTCTGCCATGTTTTGAAGTGGCCTAACCACCCTGCCTGACCTGACTGGTCACAAAAAAGGGGATAAATTGTTGAGGTATCAATTACCAAAGAGCAAGTCAAAGCTGCCTGGCTGCAAGGTATTATTAGAGATTCAAATAACACCTATCCGTATAGCTATGGTAGCCAGGCTCCCCAGACAATGGAGTGTGTTCCAACCAAATCAGTTTTCTCTTGGTTAAATTACACCATGATGATTCCCAGTGAAGTTACACACGTTGACTCATGCACAGCAATGGCTTAAAGGTGGGACATTGATTATTTCAGAAACTGCTACCCTAAGACATGGGCATCGGAGTGAAATCTGTGTCTGTATCGCTGAAATGGAACCTGTGTTGTTAGCATAAAGTCACACCTAGAGTGATCATCACTAACATGTTAGGCTAAAGGCTGGGATGGGTCAGAAGCAGAGGATATTCCTGTATAAACTTGGAGAGAGAAGCACAGCTCGGTATGACAACATCAGTCACTTTAATCCACCACGTAAATAAACAAATAGTTATTTTCATCAGCAAAGACAATGAACCCTTAGAAGTTTTGTTGGCATAAAGTGGTATTAAGAAGGGCACAGACAATCAATATAGGTTGGTGCATTGCAGTAAAAAAAACACCCTGCTCAGAAATAAAGCCTTCCAGGGACAGTGACTCAAATATTCTCTCTGACTGTCACCCATGTTTACACCTGATAGATCCAAGAAGCCACTATTCCTGACCTATGCACCACTATCAATAAAAAAGAGGATCTTGCCCTACCTTTACAGTACACCCTCACCCCTGTGTTCCTGTTTACTAAGGAGATGTGTATTGAAAAATGCACAAGTATTGTACTCAGTTATTGTAAATGATGAGAGGACTTCCCACTCAGTGGTAGGCAGAAGCTGAAAAGAGGATATTGCACTGGGAAAGTAATTTCTGAAGAGACTGGGGTAAGTATTCTCACTTCCTATTATTCATAGCATAGGTATTGAAAACTCTGAGAGCAACTACATCTAAGGTGAAACATATGGCGATGGCTTCAGAGAGCCTTGTATTGAGTGCTAGGGGTTCCAACTCCAGGCACACCAGTCATTAAGTTACAGCCAGTACCTGCTCCAGCAATGTGGTCCTACCTATAGATTTCCTTTTTATGCCTTATTTCCAGACTTAGGCCGACTTGTATATTATTTTCATCTGAGAAACAAAGTTTGCAGTTGAGGCTGCTCTCAACTAAATTCAACACCGCTGGCTCTTAGATCAGCATGTTGCTTAAGCAGAATGAGGTTTCCTTTTTAAAATTATGGCTCTGTGGCACACCGGCTGAGAGTTACCAACAGTGATATGAGATGAATCCCAGCCTGCGTTTCTAGGAGATCTCACCAGAACAATCATACAGACTGCATCTCTAAACAGTGCCATTTCATTTCACTCCTAAAAGCACTGTCTTTTAACAGGAATTAATTTGAAAGGCAATATAAAGAAAAGGTTAATTGTATTCAGGTATCAGAGTGACTCAGTTCAGATTAATCTCTTGGCTCTCCTGGACTGCCTTTAAGTGCAAACAGACTTTTTTCTTAGTAAGGGATCTATAAACACACACTACATATCTGCAAGTAAAGAACAGACACATGGAAAACAAAGGAAAACAACTGAGATGAAACTAGCACCAGGGATAGGAATTACCTAAAACTGTGATCAAAGCAGTTTGATTTGGATGAGCAGTAGAAGAACAGGTATAATGTCCACTGTCATTTCTTCCTGCTGCTGAAGCAAACATATACTGGATCCGAATTGCTGAGAAGACTGGTTGGTATTCCAATCCTTCAAAGTAGTGACCCTGGTTTTCAACAGAGATTCACATTTAATCAGCTGATAGTGCCCAATACAACCTATTTTAAAAGATGCCCTGTCTTTTTACCTGCTCAACTTCTCTGTTTTCAAAAGACAGTTGTATTCTGAATTTATAATTATGGTGAACCGCTCTGCATCTGATCAGCAATGGTTCCCCAACCTTAAGTAGCAGTTCAGATGAAGATGCTGCTTTTTTTTCATTTAAATCTGTAAAATCAAAACATAGACACTGAAATAACTGTCACTTGCCTGGAAAAATGCTCAGTTAGGTTAACATCTTTTCTGCTAATACTGTATAGACGTTAATTTTTACATTGTAATGACAATTACCATAATAATGAAATTAGTAACCTTCATGGATTTAGATGTCTCAAAACAAATTTTGTCATGATTCATAAGATACCTCTAGGGCACAGTGCAGTATAGAGCTTAGCTCAGGTTGGGTTTATTTAAAAAAAAGGAGGGAAGCAAAACGGAGTGCATATATTAATTAATAATTATATATAAATAGATATGTTTGAGAACACTTTCGAGGGCTTTTCCATGTACACAGTCCTAAAAGCATGAGCAAAAAGTCAATACAAGTATAGCAAATGTAAAAAGGCAAGAAGCGTTTTACAGAGACCACAAGGAGCTATTGGAATTAAGTTTTAAATACGTGACAGAGCAATCATATTCACTGTTAGCTTTATTCCAGTGATTACAAACAAGTAGCTTAGACTAGAAATGATGCTTAGATGTGTAGTGCAACTAAGTTCAGCAGCAGGATTGAGCTCACATGCAAATAAACCTTAGAGGAAAGTTACCTATTGTGAAGAGGCTGGTGCATTCTCTGCCCAGGACATTAACTGCACAGCACCATATGTAAGTTTGAAATAATTCATGTTGCACCATCTGTATGCCATCTCTTTCTTCTGTTTCTTCATGCCTTTTATAAGAGCAACTGCAATTATAAGCATAATTATTCACTGACTCATTTGGTTAACCTCAAGCAAACAAATCTGATAAATCTCCAAGCCATGAGAATATGCAAACAATAGTGGGAAAACTGGATTTTACATATCAAATAAAAAGGAACTAGGAAAGGTGACGATAAGAAAATAAAAAGGACTGAGCTTTTACACCATGTCTCTGATTCCCTGATGGTGGGGGGTGCTGCAAATCCAGCGGCCATTATGAGATCCAGACCCCAAACTGCCAGGCTGCAGAGAAAGGCATTACTGTCCCTGTTAACGGAATAAACTTTATATATTAATAGAATGGGAAAAATTATTTAGATCACAAAATCTTTTGTCCTTTCAGCTCTAATACTCCCGGTGAAGCTCCCAATGACTGGAAAAAAGGACCGGAAAAAATTGCATTATTTTAGAAAAAGTTTGAAAGGAAGACAATGGGAATGGCCAACCTGTCAGCCTCATCTCTGTGCCTGGGAAGGTCACAGAACAGAGCCTCCTAGAAGGTCTGCTAAGGCACAGGGAGGTGATTTGAAACAGTCACCACGCCTTCACCAAGGGTAATCCTGCCTGATCAACCTAGTGGTCTTCTATGACAGTGACAATACCAGTGGTTAAAGGAATGGCAACAGCTGTCATCTGTCTTGATTTCTGTAATGCCTTTGACATGCTTCCACCCAATATCCTTCTCTCTAAATTGGAGAGATACAAATTTGATGGATGGACTCTTTGGTGAATGAGACTTTGGTTGGATGGTTGCATTCAGAGATTAATGGTCAATGTCTTGATGTCCAGCTGGCCCTCAGTGACAAGCAGTGTCCCTCAGGGCTCTGTGCTGGAGCCAGTACTTATTTATTTATTGATGAATACATTCATCATTGACATAGACTGTGTGATCAGGTGTACTCTTAGCAATTTTACAAATGGCACCAAGCTATGTGATACATTTGCCA
>VZTR01030802.1:151273-177154 GCA_013400775.1 Chaetops frenatus
TAGTAGTTGTTTGTTTGTTTGCTTTATTATAAATACTAGTAAAGAACTGTTATTCCTCTTCCCATATCTTTGCTTGAGAGCCCCTTAATTCCATAATTACGATAATTCAGAGGGAAAGGGTTTACGTTTTCCATTCCAAGGGAGGCTCCTGCGTTTCTTAGCAGACACCTTCGAACTAGGACACTGCCTCAGCCTAAGTTTCTGGCATTACACAGAAATTAGACCAAGCTGTACTAAAAGAAAGCAACTGTGCACAGCTATTTGGCATTCTAAAATCTTTGTAGCATGCCAGGCCAGGAACTGTCCATTTTATGTGTTACATATTAGAAGCCACACAAACCTACCAGGTTTTGTTGCTGAAGGGAATGCCAGGGTAGACATGCTAGCTGGCCATGCCTGGATGGCACCACAACCAGACAAATTAGCACAAGCAAAAGCAGTTCTAACAGTTATATTAATTTCACTTTGTTGCAGTTAAATTATAACTTGAGCCAATCTAAAACAGTGTTGAGTTTAGCCTAATCAATTCTAACATCAGTGACACATACAAAATATCCCTAACTGAAAAAGAAAACCAAATTTACTAATTAGATGCAAATATTAGACAAAGTCAGAATGTACAGTGTCTTATGTCACTTTGTAAGCACTCAGGCCCTGCTTATGAAGTCCCATAAGTACACTTTGCAGTTTTCTCAAATTTTTTATAAAAAGAAAAGGTGAATTGTTACCATGCAAAAGCTGGATTCAGCCTCTGTCTAGTCTGTCTATCAAAACCTCTGCCAATCAGACACAGCACATGTCACTCCTGGAAGGCATTGTCCGGGCTATAACCCAGCCAATGAGATGGTAAGGTGTGGACTTTAGAATACAGCCCTTACAAAGGGGGCTATTGTAATAAAGTTTCACTTTTGCTTTTGGACGGCTACTGGCTGCTACGAGGTCTGAGTGTCTTTGTCTGCATCCCGAGACCCCTCACCAACATAAACATACGCATACCTCTTTTCAGGTGTTTTGCAGAATATCCATTCCACAGAGGCCTGGGGGTAGCTCTCAGATATGCACTCGATAGAATCTGACTTTTCACTTTTCCTGAAATAGGGTTTGGCTGGTTTTTCTGATAAAAAATCATGCAAATGATTAAGAAAGCTGAAAGAATTTTGAAACAGTTTTTTTCTCATTTCGTAGTACATAAAGTTACAGAGGTGTAATTTGTTTCAGGAGTTTCAACACTGAGGGAGCAGAAAATGATTAATCCCTAGGCATATTGTGGGTTGGTCTCATGAGCTTTTCAGCCTTCATTGCTAAATGCACAGCTTCCCTACTAAAGGCCTGCCTCAGTATGCCAGGGGATCATCCTGAGATTGATACTGAAAGGTGTTAATTTGCTATGGTTGCTATTCGTTTCACTGGTCAGGAGCACCTGTGATTTTGAAATCACATCCTAAGCCTGTCCTTTGGTGAAGTATCTGTTGGGACTACAAAGTCTGTACACAAAATGGGGTTTACTCAGTTGGATCAAATATACGATGGAGACACAAGGGGTGATAATGATTAGTGATAACCAGCAAACTTTTCTACCCTGCACCTGTAACCTAGAGGGAAATTATTCCTAGAAAATTTCCAGCACCCTGGACCTGTTAGGCACACACTTGGACTAGGAACAAAAAATTTAATGTATTAAAACTGCTAAAGATGAAATGCATCTCAAAATTTCATTTCTGAAAATGAAAAGCACTGAGTCCAGTTTTAAGACATCTTTCAATGAAATTGCAGCTGCCACATGGAAAAGTGGCGTTTTCCTCAGTCATAATTCCATTGCAGGCAAGGTGATGTGCTAAAGTGAAAGTAATACTCATGACTTTATAATTGCTTTCCTAATTTATCTCTTATAAGATGGGCCTAAGTGTTGTTTTTTTTTTACCTACAGAGATTCATATCCCAGTTGAGGGATTCACATCTAGCCTAAGGGGTTTTTAAGAGAGGTGATTTGACATTGAATTCACAGGAGCAAAGAGAAAGCAGTCCAAGCAATTGATATGGAAAAGACCTTTACCGACATTATTTCAAACTATTCTTGCTTGCACATGTAATAACACTTTTTACCTCTAAAGCCTAATTGATACAGAGATGGCAATCCTTAATGAAAGGTTTAATACCTTGTCCCCTCAATAAAGCTGCTAAAATTATAATTAAAGCATGTGGTAAACTTTGAAATAAATCATGGAGAGACTAGAGGTGACTTTTCTGATGCCACAGAGAGAAAAAAAGTTAAACAGAAGAAATACTTTAAAAACAAATAAAGAAGGAAAGAACAAATGTTGATTAGTCACAGTTTATTAAAATCAAGGCAAGTAATGACTCTTGTTAAACCTGGAAGGGTTTGCTAGTCTTTTAGCTGTTTGAATTGATGTTTTACCTTTGAAATTTCTTTTTGCAGTTTTAAATTTTGTCTTTAAATTTGTTCCTTTCCAGACAAAATAATACAGTATTTCTATTCTATTAAAAAAATCATGTCACCCTGTGTCTTTTTCGGTTTTTCAGATGTTTTTGGATATCCCTATCTAGAAACAGAGGCTTGCACAATGCAGCTGTTGCCTTTGCATCAGAAATGTCTCTTGTGTGAACCTTGAGAAAACTCAATCAAATCAACTCCCACTGGGAGCCTTTCAAAAAGCTGCACCTCACAGGTGCTCTGTCATGAGCATTTGACAGCAGCTAAAACCTCAGCTTCTCGGGCACTCTTGTGTTGAGCAGCTGCAGAACTGATGGGTTTTGCTTTAAAAGACAATGAAGAAGTCAAAGCTGGCACTGGAAAGGGTTCTTTCCCCTTTCCTCAGTGTGCCTCTTGCCACCCACAGAATTGCAAAAGGAAAAGCTGCAAGAGAAGTGAGAGACACAGCAGCAGGCACAGGTGGAAAAGTGGCAGCGGGTCAAAGTGGGACCAGAATATAAAAGGGGTATCCTGATCTGGTCCAGATTACAACCCAGCTAGCACCACCAAGAATAAACAGGTTAAAAGGAAAGTAAACAAATCTAGCCCACGAGCCTTGAAAGCACAAAAAAGCCACCATCAGTTTGTTCCTTTTGACACAGAGGGGAATTTCTCACAGGGGAGAAGAAAGATTCTTCACATTTACATCTTTATGTGTTCATTTGCATGGTTTATTGACTAGAGAAAGCTGACTCACACAGTTTATGGTTCTGGCTTCAGCCTCCGAAGACAGCTCCAAGAGCTATGCAAATCTAGGAAGATGCTTGAAGTGCAGCACATGAAAGCTTCACTGCTTTGACTGAACTTGAGCCTCTGCCCTTGAACCTATTGATGGAATGACCCCTTTCTTGTAGATATACTTACTTCGGATGAGAACAGGCACAACCACTTTGTAATTGCCAGTTTTACTCATAACCAAGAGGGTGTATTTTCCAGCTTGTCCTTCTTTAATTTGGGAAAAAGCCAAAGATGTAATATATCTATAAAACAGAAAGTAAACTTGTATTTATCATGCTAATATGAAGAAGGTAATATACAGCATATACAATTAAATGTTAGTTCCTTAGCACTTACAAAAACCCTTCGAAGACACTGGTATTCATTATTTACATAGTACCCTTCAACCTGAAATGCTTTCTTCATGTGTCTTCCTACACAAGCTGCACACAGGAAATTACAGCCATAGTACCACACGTTTCATGCTGAGAATTGGGAGGGATTGCCTTCCTGAGCTTGAGGCAGGAGCTCCACAGCCAAATGCTGTACCTACAGTCTCATTCTACAGGTTTTGCACAAGGAGGCAATTATCCAGTCTCAGATTCCAGGTTTGGCTGTGAGAGTTAGAATGTTGTTGCTGTTGTTCTTCATCTGCACTGTGACCCTAAAAGTCACATAATTCCTCATGCCTCTGTTTCTTTGACTATAAAATCCCAATTTTTCCTCACATGAGGATGGCAAAGCTCAAATTCATCAATGTCAGAGAGTACTTGGAGACCTCCACACATGATGCTGTACAAATTAAAAGAATAAGCTTATTTTAAAATGTTCTTGGTTTTAAGATTCATATGTGTACATTGATCTAAATGACAATTGGTAATGTGCTTCTAGGTGACAGTTAACGATTAAGAGATTGAAAAAGATAATGCATAACATGAAATCAAACACAGGCAGTCACAGAAAACATTCAATTTGCATTCTAAAAGAAAGGATCTCTTAAAGGATCTTTGATCCAGTACATCCTTTGACTTACCTATTCTCTGAGTCCAAAGAAAGTTTACAAGTTTTGCTCTTTTTAAAGAACCAAAAGCATGAGATGATATTTGAAATGCTCATTGTTATTCTTAATTCAATATCTTCAAATACGTTGACATCCACATTTTTAATTGTTTGGTAGATGTTCTCTGTTCCTTGAGAATTCAAGTAACACCCAAGATCTTCCAAAACACTAGAAACCTGCAATGCAGGAGGACAGACTGTTAGGTATTTATTAGCAATTAGCTTTATTTGGGCTTTTTTTTTGCATTCAAATATTTTTAAAGGATGCTCTCCCTTTCATTCTACCATCAAACTTATTAATATGTATGTTGAATTCTTCTGCATGAGGAAACACTATAGGGTTCCTGTTGAATTAGTTAATCTTGTTCTCTAGACAGACATCACAGAACAATCTTAGCCAGAGCTGTGATAATTCCAGTTAGTTAGTGATACAGGTTATTCTTTACATTTGATTTTGTTTCCTTTTATTTAGAACCATAGGGAGAAACAGAACTATAATAAAACCTTTCTGTTTGCAACTTGGATGCAAAGGCAGGGTCAGAATGTTGGGTTTATTTTAGCCTCTCACTGCTTGTCACTGCATCTTCTGGTTAGACTACTCCTCAATTTTTTGGGGACTTTACAAGGTAAGAAACATCCAGGCTGGATGCCATCATATTTTTCATTTCCTTACCCCTGTATACAGCTAAAGGAGAATTGCAAACAGAAACAGAATCTTCCACAGTCATTCTGAAAGCCACCAGCATGTTAATGAGTCTCTAAGATTAGCTGCAGCGAAAGGTGGCAAGTAAGTAGCTCCATCTGAAGAGGAGCCCTAAATGTCTCCATTGCTTTGTTGGGCGAATTTTATCCAGTGTAAGTGTATGAGAGGACAGAGTTCATTGCATCCCCATTTTGCTTGGCTGATTGGTTCTTCTCATGCCTCTGTCTTTTTTTCTTTCTCTTGTCCTGAGAAGTACCTAGAAATTACAGCCATATTATGCCTTGTCAGATACAAGGACAGCACAGCTTTGGCTGCTATATCTTCATTTGTTATTTCAATTACTGATTTATTTGTTCAGGAATGAAAAAAAGATTTCATAAGACTTCCTTGAAACAAGAATATTTTAAATGGAAATATTTTAATTGCAGGTCTCAGCTGATTTATAATTTAGTTACACGTCACCTCCACCCGGCTTTCTGCCATTTTGAGTCAGAAAAGATGAAAATAAAATCATATTTGATTCATTGTCCAGCTTTGGTGTCTAAGTCAAGGTTTGGACCTGGCAGGGGTTTATGGGCTTTGGTGGTGGGAATAGAAGGTAATGCAACTTCTCTGTCAGTCCCAGCAGCTATGGCACACACACACCCTGGCCTTGGCAGTCTCCTCTGAAGGGCATGTATTTTCATATATATTTTTACACTGATACCTTGACAGCAATATCCAGCAACCTTCAGGCATGCTGATATAAGACAACATGAAGATGTCAATTAGAAAGCGAGTTTTAGAGAAAACTAGTACTTAACTATTCACAGTTTCAAAGTATGAATTGTGAGATATATATCCCTCTAACCTTCTGTAGTCATAATTGGCATAGCCCTGGTGATTTTGACTGTGATGTTCTCACATTCTAGAGGTTTAGGGTTTTGTAAGTTTCTGGAAAGGTATTTCTGGAATGGAGAGCAACATTTTATAAGCACCTTGTTCTCTATTATATCACCTTAGGAGAGACTGATGTCTCTGGTGCTCCTGAACCTCCATCCTTCTGGCTGATAAACCCACATGTGATCTCAGATGTATTTTGAGTCATTGTAGAAGTGAAAGCAACTGCTGTCATAACAAAAACTGCAAAACAGAAATAGAAAACATATGCAAGAAAGTCTAGATCTCTGCTCAGGGGTAATAATTTTAGTTAAAATACAACAAAGCTGTAGAAAGGTTACATCTTAGAAAAAAGCCACACTGAATATGCAGACATACTGTATGAATTTTCTAACTCTGCATTTGTGTGTTGAAGCTGAGTGGAAGTTCTATTTGGAGAACCTTTCACAAAGAAAGCAGAAAACATCTAAAGACAAAAGCCTCTGTGTGTTATAGAGTCTCCTCTAGAAACAACATTACCAAACACAGATGTCCTCTTGCACGTCCCTTCTGTATCCTTGTGTTGGAAAGGGCCCTGCAGCACCAAACTCTGCAGCACAGGTCAGTGTTTGCCCACTGTGAGGTGAAGGATGATCATGCACCTTCTCTCCCATAGAAGGCAAAGATAAGGACTGGGAAAATGGAGAACCACCTGCAGTTAGAGATCAGGTTTGAAAACATCTAAGGAACCTGAAGATGAGCAAGTCTATGGGACCTGATGAGATGCATCTGAGAATCCTGAGGGAACTGGCAGAGGAAGTGGCTAAGCCTCTATCCATCATATTTGAGAAGCTGTGTCAGTCCTGTGAAATTTCCACTGATAGGTAAAGGGGGAAAAAAAGATCTGAGGAACTACAGGACAGGCAGTCTCAGCACCTGTCAAGGTTATGGAGCAGATCCTCCTGGAAACTATGAGAAAGCACATGGAGAATAAGGACATGACTGGTGACAGCCAACATGACTTCACTAAGGGCAAATGACACCTGACAAATCCTGTGGCCTTCTATGATGGGGTTACAGCTTTGGTGTGTGAAGGAAGAGTGACAGACATCATTTCCCTGGACTTGTGCAAAGAATTGGACACTGTCCTGCATGAAACTTTGTGTCTAAACTGGAGAGATATGAAGGATTTGCGAGAGGGATCAATGAGTGGAAAAGGAATTGGCTGGATGGTCAATGGCTTGATGTCCAAGTGGAGAGCAGTAACAAGTGGTATTCCTGCGGGGTCGGAACTGCGACCAATACGGTTTAACATTTTCTCAATGACATGGACAGTGGGATCAAGTGCACCCTCAGCAAGTTTGCTGATGACACCAAGCTCACCGGAGAGTTGACTGGAGAGAAGGAAGGGCATCCAGAGGGACCTGGGTTTGCTTAAGGGGTAAGCCTATTGGAACCTCATTATGTTCAATAAGACCAAGTGCAGGGTGCTGCACCTGAGTCAGGGCAATCCCAAGCACGGACACAGGCTGAGTGGAACATGGATTGACAGCAGCCCCGGACAGAAGGACTTGGAAGTGTTGGTGGATGAGAAGCTCAACATGAGCTGGCAGTGTGCACTTTCAGAGAGCCAACTTCATCCCAGGCTGCATCCAAAGCAGAGTGGGCAGCAGGTCAAGGGAGGGGATTCTGCCCCTCTGCTCTGCTCTGGTGAGAACACCTGGAGGGCTGCATCCAGCTCCGGGGTACAGAATAACATGGAGTCATTAGAGCATGTCCAGAGGAGAGCTACAAAGATCATCAGAGGTCAGGATGATCTCTCCTAGGGAGACAGGCTGAGGGATTTGGGGCTATTTAGCCTGGAGAAGAGAAGGCTCTTGAGAGGACTTTTAGCACCTGATACCACTATAGAGGCCTCCCATGAATCAGAAAATGGTATTGAGCTGTCCTTATCCTTGACTGTTCTCTAGAGGGCACCTGTAGAGGGCACCTGAAAGGGGCTGGAAGAGAGTTGGAGGGGAATGTTTTACAAGGGCATGTATTGATAGCACAAGGGGAAATGTTTTAAACTGAAAGAGGGCAGGTTTAGATTAACTATTAGGAAGAAATTCCTCACTGTGAGGGTGGTGAGACATAGGGTGAGGCTGCCCAGAGGACTTGTGGATGCTTCAAGTAGCAGAAGTCCTTTATTCTTATGCAGAAGGAGCAGTGTGGGAAAGCTTCTGATTTCTCAAAGGCATCATCTCTCCAGAATGCTTCCTATAAGCCTTTCTGCAGGGACTGCAGCCTGGAAAGTCACATTTTAGCCTTAAAGGAGCTACAGTAACCATGTACCCACCACTACACTAAACAGAAGACAGACTGTACAACTGTCTGAGTGAAACATGTCTGATTTCCATTAATTCCCTAAAGCCAGCTGCCAACAGTACAAATAAGCAGTGAATCATAAAATAACATCTTTCTCCTGGCAACCTGAAATATTTCTGCCCTCAGGCCTTGGCTTTTTACTTTGTTTTCTTCCTCCCCCACCCCCCCCACCGCCCCCCAGCTCCTGAGATGGTTGCACACAAAAACTAGGTGCAGAGTTAAAAGAAAGAAAAAAGGTAAATATATCACAATGTACATGAAGGATTAAAGTGGTGAGTCTCTTTCTGCAGCCAATGAAGGAGCAAAACTGGAAGTAGGAAGAAATGATTGAGAGTTGTTGCCATATCCTCCTTGCCATTTGTTTCCTCTGGAACTGTCTGAGCTCTGAGCTGGCAGCACTTTGAGAATCTTTTCTCCTTGACAAATGTGTATTACGGCTGAGTTTTTCTCATTCAGGCACCCAACATACACTTTGTTTTGGTTACCACCTTTCCACAGCATGCACAGGCTATCGCAGATGTCTGAGCAAAACCCTGCTTGTTATCCCTAAGAAAGGTGAACGTGATTCCTTTGTGGAGATGTGTATCTCCATCCATTGACTATAAAAATAACAATGGCACTTCTTGAGATGGTGAGTGCCTGAGGGCAGCTGAAAGGACCGTAAGCTTTAGATATCTACACAAAGCATGCTGAATTCCTTCTATCAGTGCAACTCGAGTTTCCAGCTCCCTCCCTAGGCTTTCACCAAGTCCTTCTCTGCTCAGCTTTCTCCACTTCTGTTGGTTTGTTGGCTGACTCTGCTTCCACCTTTTTCAAAGCAAAGACCGTTCACCTGGCTCATGGCCAGGGATTTAACTGATGGAAACCCACCTATGTCCTCTGATTTCTAAAATACACCAGCAGGAACCACCTAAAAAGCTCTGCTCATTTGGCCTGCTGAGCATTCCCTTGCTTTAGGTTTCAGATTTGTGAATAATTTTAGCTTCTGTACAAGCTAATCCACTGTATCTCAACATGGCATTACTCCACTTTGCTTATGTTGCCTTGTTAGATGGATTCCTAAGGCCACAGCAGAAAAGGGAAGGGTGTATATGAACACCAACAGGGAGCAGATTTACAGCTAAAAGTTAGACAGCTGTAGCAACCAGACTGTGAGTGAGACTTGCATCAAAGTGTCTGATGAGCTGGAACTGCATCTGTAAAGGATGGCATGTCAGACTGTGCTGGAAGTAGTGAGCACCCTGACACCCTTGTGTGTAAGACAAAATGGGGCTCCCTTTCCTATAAACTGCAACAGCTTGCCACTGCTGTAATGTACCTTTATTCCTGTGAAGGTTTTTATGGTAAGGAAGGATATTTTGAACCTGACATGATTCCAGAGGCTTTACAGTGAGAAACAAATGTGTAATATAATAGTAAGGAGTATTTACATGACATCAAGTGGCCTAAAGTTGTGTAGGTCTTAAAGACTTGTGTAGGACAAAATAGAAATTCAGAGTGTGAATGAGCTTTTCAGAAAAAGTAAAATCAAGAAGAGAAACATTGGGAAAATGGTAATGCTCTGATTCACTGTCTTGATCTTTCAGCTTTTAGCTGGCCTCTTCAGGAACTGCTGTTATGGTCTGCACATCAGCCATCCTCCTGAAAACCCAAATTAAGAACTGCAGAAACTGAAAGCACTGGGCAAAGAACATCAAATATGTAGCATGCATAATCATATTGTCTATTGCTGAACTAGAGTGGAGCTGAAATGAAAATAAATTGCTGCATCTGAACAATGTTTGTTTATGCCTGCTTTCCATCTTCATTATATTTTTATAGGTTATACAAAAATAAAGGCAGTAGGAGAAATCTTGTTGTCACTGCAGTCAGACAAACATCTAGTTGCCATAAACAGAGCCAAGATTTCATCAAGATGTGTAGGCACATACTTGGGGAAATGCCTGTAAAAGGTAAAAAGGGAGCTTACATGCTATAGTGCTGAGAAGACCTGAATCTACTGGAGAGATAGCAAACCAAGAAGCTCTGTTTAATCTAGTTCAGCTATCAGATGACTGCAACTACTTCTGAAATTTTATTTTCAAATGTGGGGGTGAAAAAAGTAGCCTTTGGAAGACTGGGAAGACCACTCCAAAATATGCTGAAAGTCTAAGTTAATCAGAAAGACAATAGCTTGGGAAGTGGAGAACTGTGAAAGATGAAAACCTTTCTCCTCATACCAAGGGATGCATCTTGTATTTGTGTTCAGCTCAGGGTGCTTAATATTTTACATAGCAGTCAGGCCTTTCCTAGACATAGTACAATCTTCCACTCTGCTTTACAGCTCAGAAGATTTACATAAAGCAAATTATGATTTGGGTCTTATTTGCCTTATGACTGTTTTCTCTGGGTGTGACTCTCTGGATCAACTTCCCAAAATTTTCTTCCTGATCATGGGAGATAGATTGACCCTTTTTTCCAGAAAAACTGTTGTTATGTTTTTCATGACTTGCCAGAAAAAAATCTCCAAACGAGTGGCATGGGTGAGCTTAACATTCATTCATTAACTCTTCAAAACCCCCATTTTTGCATGTGGTAGTCTTTTTCTCAAATAGCCGCCAGAGTGGTGGATCCTGAAGTGAGAATTGTACTTAATACAAATATCCTAAAAGTCAGAGGGAGGCAGGACAGGTAGAAAGAAGTGATCTTAAGTTAATTCCTACCTTTTAACTATATCTTATTTCTCTCCCATCAAATGTAACTTTTGTCCATCCTCATCTTTTTGTACAGCTTTCTTCCTCAGTATTTTCACCCTTTCAGCTTAAATAACTCCCAGTTCAGTAAAATATACACCTTGTGAGTTCATTCTCATATGATGATGGGGCCAGAGGTGTTGCTCTGTATTTCAGAATTATAACCATCTTAGAATAAGGTTCAACGAGCAAGGCGGGTGAAAAGATGCCTCTGGTACAGCTTATGTTTATTGTGACCAGCTGTTGTAACACTGGCTAGGGTATGTCTGGGTCAGGAGCAGTCATTTATCTGGTCTTACTAGTTAATTACAATAAATGTCAAGTGAATTGATTTAATTATTCGCAGTCATGTTCAAGCATGATTGAGATTTGAGGTGGAAAGAAGAGCCTACAGAGTGTGATAGTTCTATGTGGAGGGTTTAGAGGGAGGGGACAAGAATCTCTAGACTTGAATCACTGAGCAAGACAGCAACGAGAAGAGTGTAGCAGGGGAGGTTGTGTGGTTTCAGAAAGTGCTCAGTTTGGGTCTGTGTACCGAGTCAAAAACGAATAATGGGGAACAACGCTGAAAACATCCTGGAATGTTACCGTGGCCTGTCAGTCCTGTTTGCCATGGCCTGCAGCCCTTCACTCGGATTATTTTCCCACCTGCATCTGCCAGCAGCCCCTCCCCTGCCCTCCCAGCTCCTCTCCAATTCCTGCCACCCGTCCAGGCGCTTGGCACTCCTCGCTGTTTGTCTCGAGACAGTGTCCGTGCGGGCACCGCGAGCACTGACACGCAGCAGCGGCGGGGTTTGCAGGCGGCAGGGGGCGCTGCGGCCCCGCACAGCCCCGCGCATCCCGCGCAGCCGGTTGCTCCTGCTGGACTGCCATCGGGATACAGGCGCAGCGCCCGCCTCTAACCCGCCCAGTCCTGGTTCCTATGTGATTGCAGAGGAGATGCCCTGCTTTTTTATATTCTTAGGGAACGAAACGTGACACAAAAGTTCCTTGTGAAATCTTTCATGCATTAGTTAAATCGCTGATAACTGATTTTATTTTATTTATTTTTTTTTCAATTTTTTTTTTTTCCCATGGAGTCTCCAGCAAACATTTTTTGGTTTTTTTATTGAAAGGTGAAAAGCTTAAAAATACTTTAAAAAGTTGTGAAAGGGTCTGGAACATAGGTCTGATGAGGAGCGGCTAAGGGAGTTTAGCCTGGAGGAAAGAAGGCTCATGGTGGACCATATCACTGTCTACAACTACCTTAAAGAAAGTGTAGTGAGCTGGACATCAGCGTCTTCTCCCAGGTAACAAATCAGAGGATGAGAGGAAATAGACTCAAATTCTGTCAAGGGAAGTTTAGATCTGATATCAGGAAAAAATTCTTCAGTAAAGGGTGGTCATGCATTGGAACAGGTTGCCCAGGGAAGTGGTTGAGTCCCTACCCCTGGAGGTATTTAAAAGATGAGCAGATATGGCAGTCGGGGACATGGTTTAAGTGGTAGACTTGGCAGTGCTGGATTAATGCTTGGACTTGATGGTCTTAGAGGTCTTTTCCAACCTAGATTCTCTGATTTTGAAAAAATAAAAAAAAAAAGAAAGAAGAAAGGTTGGATTTTCTTTTCATAAGAACAACTCATGGAGTAAAAACTTCTTTCTCAGAAGAACACCTTCATGTAGGTTGTGGCCATGTTTATTATAAAGCTCTCAAAAGTGTTTTTTTTCAGAAGAGATATTAAACTAGAAATTGTTGTCACAGTGAGTAAACCATTTTTATGCATCCAGTGCAAGTGTCAGCAAAGGGTTTTGCTGGTTGATAACATCCATTTTATGTAAGTTTCTGTAGTGAAACTACACTGCCTCTCCTAAGAAATTTGCTTCCCCAGGGCTCCCAAATTTAGCCTATGCCTTAATCTAAAAGATCTCCTTCAACATATGAGAAATGGAGAAGGTCTGCCTCGGAAGACTACTGCCAAGACCCACCTACTCCAACAGAGTCTGACATAAGCAATGGGGAAATCTCTTCCACAAATTTGTTTTCTGTCTTTAAACAGAAATTAAAATTTTAAATTTTCCTCATCTTTTCATCAACCCTCCGTTTTCAGATCCCAGATGAAAACAGCTGCTAGAAATTTGATCTTTCATGGTTTTTTTTAAATACATATCTAATGACTTGGTCACTGTTTTAAATTTTTCCTCTGTCTTGTTATGTCCTAAGAAATTTTGGTTCAGCAAGCTCAGTATTTTGGATAAAACTATGCTTTTCAGTGCGTATACCTGTCTTCTTGGGGGACAGTCAGCAGCCCACCCTACGGCTCATTGCAGACAACTTATAAATCACAAAGAGATTTTATCAAAGTATAATTGAGATGGATGAAGTTTTCAAATAAGGTATTACACTGGGCATGTTTTTTACACTCCTCTGTTGGAAAACCAGACAAAAACTTTATAGCAGACTGATATCCAAACCATGCCTTGTGACAAGCATTTTGATTTCAGCATTCACTAAGTCAGGAAGAATAACAACCTAGTTTGACTGCTCAGGCTGGTGCTCACAGGAATCCCACTGAAATCCCTGCTGCTGTAACAATATTTTGGGCCTTTCCAGCCACTTGTGATCCAGTTTGCAAAGAATAACTGGAACTGCTGAAGACACCCTTTTTTGGGAAGTGGCTGAAAAGTGGCTGAAAACACAGTGAACCTCAGCTACCATGGCAACCTCTCTGGGGAAGCACCTACAAGTGTGGCTGGTTCTTCTGCTTCTTGTCCACATTTTCTGTCCTCTCAAGGGAGCTTCTTCTCGGCTCCCACATTACCTTGCCACCCTACTAAGTATGGTGCCACATTAGGAGGTGTTCTGCCAGCAGACAGAGGTCCTTTGCCTCTACTCAGCACTGTCAAGGACACATCTGGAGTCCGGTGCCAAGCTGTGGGTTCCTCAGTGTAAGAGACATGGACATACTGGAGAAAGAGCAGTGGAACGCCACAACAGGACAGGAACACCTCTCTTATGAGGACAGGCTGAGAGAACTGGGACTGTTCAGCTCAGTGAAGAGAAGGCTCAGTGGTACAAACACCTGAAGGGAGGTTGCAAAGAGAATGGACCCAGGCTCTTCCTGGTTGTGCCCAGTGACATAGAGGCAATGAGCACAGACTTTTCCACCATGTGGGTGACCAAACATGGACACACAGTACCCAGAGAAGGAGTCTCTACCTTCAGAGGTATTGAAATGCTACCTAGACAGGATCCTAAGCAATTGGCTTTAGGTGGCCCTGTTTGAGCAATATGTTAAGACAGATGACCTCCAGGGGTCCCCTCCTCAACCCTGCTGTGATTCTGTGAACAATTGGACAATTTTTTTGGGCAAAGAAGCACTGGTGTGATACCACTATAGAGGCCTCCCATGAATCAGAAAATGGTATTGAGCTGTCCTTATCCTTGACTGTTCTCTAGAGAATGTTTGCTCACAGGAATAGCATGTTTATGCTATTAAGAAGCTGGATAGCCAACACTGAAGTAAAGTAAACAGATCCGTGTCATCTAATGACATAAGTAAGTTTGCTTTAACTCTTCTCTCTCTTTTTTTTTTTTTTTAACTGCTATATATTAAAGTACTCCAGTCTCATTACCTGACATACTCTAGCACTTCTACTGACATTAGTGGAATTATCAACTTATTCCAAGCAAAGGCTACTTCAACTTAAGTAACTAAAGGTAAAGGTATAAGAGTCCTCACATCTAATCAACAAGGAGAAAAATATCTGCCTGAAACAGAAATGAAAACAGAAGATGGCAAATAAAGAACTGATACTCCTTGTCATCCTAGTATGGTAAAACTTCCCTTTTAAATAAAAACAGGTTTCTATAACTGACTAGATGATTTTGTCCTTAATTTCCTGTGAAAGGGAATGAGGAGGGAACACAGAAGGCCTGAGTTGCATGTGGAGGAAGAATGGACAGAAAGAGGGAGAGGGGGAGAGAACAGTTTTGCTGCAAAATATGAAAAGACAAAAATGAACCTAAGGTATTTGAAAAAAATCGTAGTTGCTATTTGGTACTAATTATGGTAAGAATTTACAAAATAAATACTAGTTGTTGTTATTTGTCTCATTAGGAGGTTATGGTTAAAAATTATTGCAATTCCAAAGCAGTTGGAATGTAAAATCCAAGATATTCCTTATAGAGCATGTTTTTACAATAAATCACTTTTCAAAATAGCCCTTGTATCTCACAGATTAGAAACCTTATCTACCTACAAAGGAGTCAATACTGTCTTACTTTAACAACAGTAACAGAGCTAAATATCCAGGCAATAGGCTAGCTTTGCTGTCTGTTTGCCCTGCTCATACTTTCTCAGCAGTTTTAAAGGAAGACTTTCAGAAAACCTAAATCAACCCAGTGATCTAAACTAGCTTTTCAGCTGAAATGTGAGTTTCATGAAGTTTCAGGTGTCTTGAAAGATACATTTTCAGAATCTTATGAACAAGAGGTGCTCCATGCTCTGTTATTTTGGTGGTCATTATAGGAGGGGCTCCTGAAGGGGATGCTGCAGCAGGACAGGATGCCCACAGCTTTGCTCTGCTCATCTCTCACAAATCTGACTCTGCTGAGCAGCCACAGCAGTAGCACCCACCCAACACTGGGCAGAGAGATGAGGACAGTCCTGGAAGTCACGTTGCACTCTGGGCCTCTTCCTGCTTCTCAGTAGCTTGGAATATGGATAACCAGAGGAATTTTCTGAAGAAAGAAAGGGGAAAAGCAAATGGCTCCAAATCTCAAAAGAAATAAGACACCCATAGTTTTGAGTTGGATTTACTTCCATTGGAAAATAACTGTTTTCCTGCACAGTCCTTTCATCTTCAGGAATCTTCAGAAGTGATACCTTATCTTCTGACCCATGAGATATATGGTGATGGATCACCATGAGTACGTGGTCTGCTGGGCCCAATATTTTCCCTGAGTGCGCAGATCATGTACTGGCCTTATCCAGCATTCACAAACAGCTTGCACCCAAGTTTTTGCATGTTTTGGGAAAGAGACAAGATCAAACTTGATTCCCCCTGGGGTGCTCATTGATTTCACCTTCCTGCCAGTGGCAGGGCTCAGTGCCTGAGCTTGCTCTGGAATGTTTGTCAGCTGTTTTGTTGGAGAGAAATCAGTGTATTGCTGAGAGTTGAACAGATCCTGCAGATGGCTGGGTCCCACACACTGCTGGGTTCTCCTCCAAAAGAAGTGTGCTGGCCTATCTCATATTTTCTAGGATCTCTGCCATAGGAATGTAATGGACACTTGTATGTTCTGTGAGGGTATTTTCAACAGTATTGCCCTATAACTTTTGTGCAGTCAGACACCATAATACAACCTGGACCTTGTTGGGATCTGAGTTTGCGGTCCTTGCTCATATACAATTTCCTCTCATTTGCCAGCCACAGGGAGATCTTATGCAGCTTCTCACATCTTCCTTTCTCTCAAGTGCCCTGAAACTGGGCTTCATGAACATCTCTTCGTAAAAAGGGGTTCAATAAAAAAAAATGGAGCAAGAGTGGTTCTCACTGGAAAACTTCTCTGATGAGAAAGGTCACCGAAAGTCTCTTTTTACAAAATTTCCTGATTTGCAGAACATGAAACTAGTACTACCTCTGTTTCCAGGCCCCATCCATGCTCCCACCTCATCCACTAATGCACAGCTAATTGTATGCTAGATAACATTCCCTTTAGCCACAAACAGTTGCTTGGGATGACCAGAAGAATGCAAGATGAGAAACTGGAATAGTGCTTTTAATATATATAGCTGTATTTACATATATATTGTATTATATTTATTGTTTTCTGAAGTTCTTGTGATTAAATTTCTTGCTGCTGGCGATCGTTTATTTCCAGCAAATAACAAAGGCAAGATGCTTGTTCTTTCTTGAAACTTTTGGAGTTCTGAGCCTGTAATTTTAAGACTGACCCGGTGCCTTAAGTCTAAAGACATTGTGGAGATTTTCCTCCAGGTGCTATTATAGTTTAGCTTTCCTTTGCTGGTTAAGTGTTGCCATTTTTGATGACATTGGTTCATCATAGAGATACCATCTGTTGTCTGCACAATTTATTACCCAGTCTTATCTCTAGACAACAGATTCTCAAAGGGAACACACACATTTTAAAGAAAGTATATATAATTCATTAAATGCTTAACAGTTTTCACATCAAAATTGTTTTTAAGAGTGATCTGCTAGAGACATGTATGGAACTAGCCATTCTCAAGAATTTTGCTGTCAACTCTGTCTCTGATCCTTCAGATCCTAGCTGTTTTGTATGTCCAAAAGCATTTGCATTTTTTCCTCTATAATAGCCAGCCTTACAAGAAGGAACACCGCCTCTCTTCATACCTGGCCTTGACTAAATAATATCTCAACAGGAAGAGCACCAGTCCTCCTAGAGAATAATCGTGTCTTGGGGCTGTCACACCTTTTGGTCTCTCTGCAGAGCTCTCTCTTAGCCATGCTGACAGGGGCTTTTGGGCACCATCACATCCCAGATGCCAATAAATTTTATTTATTTTGTTATGCAGCCTGCAAAAGTAGCAAAGCTCAGTCAAGAAAACACAGAATTCCCTCTTTGACAGGGTTCGCTCAGTAGTATCAGCAGTCACGCAAACCAGGAGATCATAAAATATTCAATTTCATTTTTACTCCATCTTCTCTTCAAATAGCTCATGTAGACTTTCAACCATGAATGAATAATATCTAACAATTGGTCTTTGAAGTAAATATTATTATCTCTGTATATGGAGCTGAAAATGGACCACAGGTTGTTAAAAAACCTTCTCAGGTATGCATCATCAGAACTATATCAATCAAGAGAAACACATGCACTTGGTCCTGGATTTTGACTCAGCAAGATCATTTTTGATAGGAACAAGCTACTAATTTCAGAGAAAAACAGTTTCAGGCATTTGAGATGGAAGCAAATGCTATTTCCTTTTTTCTTAACAGTTAATTTCTGGGCTGATTTTCAGTAGAGGAAATCAAGATTTAAATTCTAAAACTCTTCACTCTAACAATAAACAAAGGTACTTTCTATATATTATTATCATGCCTTCTTCTATTTAGATCATTAAACGACAATAAAACCTGGTAAGACAAAGATGCATCACTATATTTCACTCTACAGGTATCTGATTCACAGATTATTTATGTGGGAGATTGCAGGTATATAATTTAAAATGTTCAGGTCAAGCTAGCATTAACAGCAGGAAACACATTTACATCAGAAGAACAAAAAAAACCCCCCAGTAATTTAAATATTTTTTGCCTTGAGCATGAAATGTGTCAGGGGCAGTAAAAGTAAAAGCCAGGCTGCATTGGGAGAGATTAGGGTGATGGGAGGAAGAAGAGCATCTTCAGAAGAGAGAAGAAAGGTGAGACAGAAAATAGAAGATTCAAGAGAAAAAGTGATCAAAGGAGAAAGAGAGGAAAGATGTGAAGGGATGCAGTGAGACAGTGGGAAATGGAGGTGAAAGGGCCGGAGGAGTGTGATGAGAAGACCTCACCTGTGAGCTGAAATGGAATTCCAGCGGGGCAGCTGTGGGGCCAGCTCGCTGTCATGGCTGGTGGTGCCCTGCAGTCTCCCGGCCCTACAAGTGAAACTGAGCCTGCAGGTGGTTGCCTTAAGGGTGCATGTCACTGCCCACAGTGAAACCACTTCTTCAAACGAGAGGGCTCGAGACCTGAGCCACAAGGAAATGGCTGTGGGACGAGGAGAAAAGGGGTGTCTCCAGGGATTGGGGAGCATCTTCCTTTTGTCAGAGGATGCCTCCACCAGGCTGAGCAGCTGCCTCCACTTCAGCTGCTCAGTCTCGAGCCCTCTGCTCACACTTTCATAAAAATATATTTTCTTGTGCAAATTTGGTGCAGCAGACTTTTTGCTGTCTCACTTCAACTCTTATTTTTGAAGCAGTTACAATTTCTGCTTTCACACACTGGCAGCAAGCATAATTTCTACAAGTCCTGTTGAGGGGAAGAGCAAATGTTTTGCCAAGCTAAAGAGCTCAAAAAAAAAAAAAAAAAAAATCCAAATGAAGTTTGTGCGACATCATGGGAATACCCTGCCACATCTGTCATTGCAGGCTGAGGGAGGTTTCCCATGCTTGGTGAGCACTTACTCTCCTGGTGACAGAGGGCCTGTTGTGGTCACTTTCCAAGAGCTTGGGGGCTGTCCCCCAGGCAGCAAGAAGGCTTGCAGCACGGGGCTGTGCTTATACCAGGGGGAAGAGGGAACTAGCACTGTTCGCAGGAAGGTTCAAAGTGAGCTACAGCTGTTTTGAAGTAGTTACACAGGTTCCTTGTCTAGGGGACAAAAATAAAGGCCTCAGGGCTCAGACGTGAGCCTCTAGAAGCACAATCCGCCTGCCTTTAGCCTGTCCCTGCTTGTTGCCTTCCTTGGAGCACAGAAGCTTCAGAAGCTGCCTCCTCATCAGCTCCAAGTTGCTGATGTGTAAGGGGTAGAACAGGCCCAGGTGTAGCTGAACTTGCTGGTGCCAGCAAGCCCCCCTGATTTGTATCAGAACAGGACATTTCAGAGTGGCAGACAGATCTCCTTACCTTGTACGACTGTGCATCACAGTCACCAGGCAGAAAGTGGATACAGTTCTAAGGATGGAGCTGGAGCATCTCCCCCATGATCCCCCAGGATAGGCTGGAGAATTTTTTTTATTTGCTTGGCTGTTGTATTTTATACATAAAGTCATATGTTATTATATTATATCATCCATTCAGTTGTTACTTTTACTCACCACCAAGGGCTAAGCATTAATTCTGCAATAGTTCAGAACCTGGATAAAAAGAATCCCTAAGCAAATAAACTCGGCATTGGTAAAGTCTTTTCAGAAACATCTCAGAGATGATAAGATGATATCTAGATTTTTTTATTTTTGATTGATACCTAGTATCAATAAAAAATACCTTCTGCTTTAGGGAAGTCAAAATAAAACTGTGGATGGACCAGAACTAGACAGACATACTACAGCTAAAAGAAGACACAGAAAACACCCTAAAGGTAACTGCAGGGGCAATGGGGCACAGAGGCCAGCATTGTTCATGGATATGAATGCATGATCTCTTACAAGACTGCCTTAGAAACACTGACTGAGTCAATAGCATTGTACTGTGGTGCTGAACACAAGTTTGTGTGTTTTGCAGTGCAAAGGAAGGAGCTGAAATGATATGAAAACTAGGGAGGTACATATTTGCAAGGATGCAAAAATGAGAAAAGGAAGCATAGGATTCCATGGACATTAAAGAAATTGATGCAAACAGGAAAATACCATGCCGGCAACAAGCTTTCTTGGCTGGCAGGCTGCCCCTTTTTTTTCCACAGCCTGCACTGGGACACAGTCCCTCAGCATGAATGAGGTTTTAAGACATCTCTGGAGATCACCTAGTCCAGTGCTATACTCAAAACATGACCAAGAAGCACAGGCTGCCCCAGAGCACACCCAGTACAGTTTTAAATACCAACAGGGATGGAGAGCCTGCAACTTTTCCTGGCAATCTACTCAGCACTTAAACAAACTCACAGTATAAAAATGTTTCCTGATATTCAGAGTAAACTTCCCCTGTTTCAGTTAGCGCACGTTGCATCTGGTCCTCTCAATGGATATCACAGAAAAGAGTCTGGCTCCCCCATCAGATATTTATACACATTGATAAGGTTCCCCCCAGCCTTCTCTTCTACAGGCAAAACAGTCCCAACCATTTCACCCCTTCCCGTATGCCGGATACACCAATCCTTTATTATCTTTAGGAAAAAAGGCAGACCTACGGAACTACAGAGCAGTGTAGTCAGTGTAGTCAGTCTTGGTGTCTGTTGAGATCACGGAGCAGACCTCTAGAAACTATGAGAAAGCACATGGAGAATAAGGACGTGACTGGTGACAGCCAACATGACTTCACTAAGGGCAAATGACACCTGATAAATCTGGTGGCCTTCTATGATGGGGTTACAGCTCTGGTGTGTGAAGGAAGAGGGACTGACATAATTTACCTGGACTTGTGCAAAGAATTGGACACTGTCCTGCACGAAACTTTGTGTCTGCACTGGAGAGATATGAATTTGACAGAAGCACCAATCAGTGGACAAGGAATTGCAGCCAATGGCTTGATGTCCAAGTGGAGAGCAGTAACAAGTGGCATTCCTGAGGGATCAGTTTTGGGACCGAATCAGTTCAACATCTTTATCAATGACAGACTTTGTAGTTTCTTGTACCCCTTTCAACCCTACATACATATACAGGTTTTGCTCTCAGAAAACAGGGGGTAGACTGTACTTCTGTTCTGAAAATAACAGCCACTGAGTGCTCACCATCAGTTGGGTGGCCTTGCCTGTTACCAGCAGGAACAGGCAATAAAAATTTACCTGTCTGAAAACTTACGTATCTACCAGGCAAGTGGATGCTTGTCCTTTGATTTAAAATTGGCAAGTGTCTCAAGTGCTTTGTTTTCTCTTCCACCTGATGCATACAGCACTGGTAGCTGCTAGGATTCCATTGAAGATATTTCGCTTTTTTGTGGTTCAGACAAGGAGAAACCGTTTAATAATGCTAATCTGTTGCTGGTGATTCAGCTGATCTGGTATCAGAAGTCTTAATGTATATGTCAGGTTTTCTGTGTAAAAGCTTCTGTGAAAGATGCCATCAGCTAGGACAGTTCATATCTACTGGAGTAAGGCAACATGTATTTAAATTCTGCCATATTAACTTATTCCTAAAGATGCTGGACTGGGGTCGAAAAGGGTTCAATGAATGCATCATACACACGTATATGAGAGTAAAGCATTCTTTGAGTGAGCAGGGCTTTTTTCCACCATGAGAAAGTGGTTTCTTTTCTCAAGTATTTTATCCAATTTATGTCACATCCTAGTTGGCCTTCACTGCAATGGGTAGATAAAGCCTATGTCAGTGGGAGCAGCCACATGGTAAGAAATTCCCTATCTAAACCATACGTTCGGATCACCAGCACAGTGAAAGAAGACTTACATTTTAGTGCTTGTGCTAATACAAATTCTAGCTTAGGGCTAGACCTCTCTGCCATACATTATTAATATAGGTGTTAGCATATATTATTAATGTAGGTGTTAGGAAGAGCACTTCAGGATCAACTCCTGATTTTGGACTTGATTTGAATTCAAAACTTCACTGAGTTGAAATGAATTTCTTTTTTGCACATGAATGGGAGTCTGGTTGGGAGCAATACCTGGTTTCTTCCAGATACTGTTAGTAAAGACAACTGCCCAGTTAGGGACCCATGGGTATTGCCACAGAAGGTCAGTGCATGCAGTCCAATATTCTGACTGCCATATTAGTAATTCTCAAATATTTCAAAGGCAGATAAAAAACTCCCTAATTTTGTGGAATAATCTCATGAGTGGCAATTTTCCTCTGACTTCAGACAGCGGCAGGCATATATCCTGAAGTATCAGGCTTTATTACTCTTCCTTTGAAAAATAAATGAGTAAATGCTAAATTCTTGTCTAATATTTCTGTAGACCCTGATACTATAATGTTAGACTTTAAAACTTAAATTCAGATTATGAAAAAACTTATTTTAGAAGTATTTCCTGTGATCTGTTTCAATAGAACTAAGGCCAGTTTTGTAAGCAGAGGTAGTATCTTCTAATAGACCAACTGGTACTGTTGGAAAAAAACCAGTGTCCATACATTAATTTTTTCAGCTACTTGGTTGATTATACAAGATTCCTACCTACAAAACTTGTCTGCCTATACCTTAAAAAAAGTTAGTTACAATAACTCCCTTAAAAAGTATTGTTATTTATTTGCATTATCTGATGCCAGCCTGCACTTAAGGATCTGTTTCCGCATGATTTAATAAACATGTTAATTCTGGGTTGACACAAAGAGAAACTGTCACTCTCATTAGCAGACATGGCTGTCTCAAGAGTGGTTCAAATGTTAGGGGGGAGCTGCATGGCACTTGTAAGCTGATTTGGCTGGAAAAAAAGAGCTCTTGGCAGATGTTTCCTTTCCAAGGATTCCCTCCCTCATCTTGATTTTTCATCTCATAAGGTTTGGTTCTGCCTTTCTGGCACACCTCATAAAAACTCTGTCACTTGGCCACAGCTGCATGCGTGCACAGCAGTATTTCCCCATTTCTGGGTCAAAAAGCACACCACAGTTACCACTTAACTACAAAGTGGGACAAGACCCAGGGGTATTTATCTGTTTTTACTTCCTCTTACTTCCTAAATTTCATGCAAAGTACAGCAACATTCTCCACAGGAATGCCAGCTGCAATGATCAGGGGACCTAGTTTTGTGAAAAAAAAAGTCATAAATCACTCCTTTGCAGGAATGCATAGTACATCTCCATGCACTACATGAAGCAGGGGAGCAACCTGAAGCATACAGAGAATGGTCTGTTCCTCAGCACTCTGGCTGACCAGCAGGAACAGGCAATAAAAATCAGTCTGGAGGGGAACACACGATTAATGAGAAGATATCAGGTGCCCATATGGACACTCACTTCCTGCAGGTCAGTCTTCAGGCCACGTCCTTGTATATAGTGAACAGAAGTGAAGAGATAGGAGAGGTGAAAGCTTGCCAGAGTCACAAAAAGAGGCTCATGCCATCTTGAGCCTCTTCCCATTATTGGTTCTGCTCTGCTGGCCAAGACAGTGTAGAAAAGATAAGGGACATTTCCAAGGTGGTCTGCTGTTTAGTGGCTCAGGTACAGTACTTAGGCTGACTTTAGTATGGGAGAACTCCAGCACTCTTGGCACCATAGTGCATACCTCATTGCTAGCTGGGCATTCAAACTGGCAGGATCATGCACTACTGCCCAGTCCACTACCTCAGCTCTTCCCACATCCAATGCAAATGTTTTGAACCTGAGCTACAGCATGCAGATATTGTTCTATGTGGGTTGTGCATACATAAGCCCATTTGTGTCCTTGTTCCTAACCTCACCATGTACATGTAATATTAGACATATGCAGAGATCAGCAAAACAACTGTGGGAAAAGCAGATTCACAAGGTTGTGAAAACACAGGTCAGAATGCACTTCAGCGATGGGAGTGGCTATGCATCTCAAATCGTTGCTTGGAAGAATACATTTCATGTTCAACCAGTTTACCCAGAAAAGTGTGTATCATCAAATCTCTTATAAGGTAATTTGATACCATTAAATTCACAATACAAAAGCACCAGACAAAAGATCCACAGATCTTGGGAAAACGCTGGGTGAAAGCTGAGATTTTTCTTCTCTCTCACTAGCATTTTTGGGCCTCCCCTTCAAACTGCCTCACATGTACATAAAACCCTTCTACTCAGTCTGACCTCTGAGGAGGGATGTTTTCCAAGGGACATCATTCCTGGAATAGGAGGCGATAAAGAGACTACTCATAATAAGACTTAAGGAGAGGATGATGTTGGGTTCCTGTCTCCTCCTCGCACCCGGAATTACCTCAACACAACACCTTCTACTTCCCATGAACCCATGCACCCTGAAGTCCCCACCTGCCTGAGACCTCTGCCTTCTGCTGGCATTTTCCCAGGGCACCAATCAGCAGGACAAAGGGAGAAAAAACAATGCACTCCAAGACTCTCTTTTCACTACAGCAACTAAGGCAAGTGTCATCTGCAGGCACATGTGTGTGCTGCAATTGTGCAGGGAAGCTCTTGTTTTCACTCCTCAGAGGCATAACAATAATGCCAGGGGGTGAGTGATACGGAACCAAGCAACACTGCGGGCACCTCACCTAGAGCAGCTGGAACTGATATGTGCACTAAAGCAAACCGATTTTGGTCATTTTAGAACGTGCAAGTTGGGACTGAAATGTTTCCCATGGTTGAGGCATTTAGGAGGTCTTTCACCCTTTCTACTGCTGTGGTTTGAGTTCTGACACCAATATTTTAATGGAGAAACCAACAGGGTCCTTCTATCCTTTGGCCTACTTTTCAAACTTGGAGGAAGACAGGAGCTGTGAGCTCTTTGCCATACTGTTGAAAGAAAGTAAAAGGCTGAAAATCATTAGGGACTGACAGAAAGATATCTTCACCCTGTCTTCTTGGCATACAGTCTAAAACTGAAGCCTGGACTGCTGTAGTCTTGTCCTTTCTCTAGTTTTCTGTCCAAAGTTTTTGATTTTGAGATTTCAGCTTAGAGCACGTTTACTTCTCAAGGTCTTTGAACACTCCATCTGAGGAAGAAAGACCTTGATTTTTCCAATGAGACAAACTCACTCATTATTTTAAAATTTCTTTTCACACAAATGGTGAAAGCATCTTCCAGGTAGGCCCTGATTTTCTTTTCATTTTTAATAAGACAGAAGGCTATGATAGACAACAAGTAATCTTAATTCTACAGTAAATATTTTTCTCACCAAAATAATGTCAAGTGCACTTAAATGTATATTTTCTTGACTACACATGCACACTATTTCAGTGATTGCACCACAAGCTACACCAACAACTTGACTATGTAAAAATTGAAAAAATTAAAGTCTTGAGTAGCATTGCAAGAGAATCACTTAAAATTCACGTAACAAAATTCTCCAAGCTCCGGGGAAAAGATTTGAAGCATTTTCTTAAAAACTGCATCTCATCACCTGGAGAAGAAGAATCCCTCAGGCCGCGTTCCCGTTATGCCAGCAGGCAAGGCACGGCCAGCAGGCTGCCGTGTGGTTTTTCGGCAGGACAGAGGTACGAGACTTTTGTGGCGGCAAACCGGTTGAGATCCTGCTGGGACGACCGGTGCTTTGACCTTGACTCCGCGATGCGGGAAGAGGCTCGAGATGCAGGCTGGCAGAGCGCTCGAGAGCCGAGCTGCCCCGGGGCAGGGGCTGGGCCGTGTGCCGGGGATCACCTGCCACCTGCCACCCCCGGCACGGGCGGTTAACGCCCCTGGCCGCCCCGGCCCCGCCGGACACCGCACTCGGCCGCCCGCGGCCCCCGCGTTCCATCCCGCCATCC
>VZTR01030802.1:177839-193831 GCA_013400775.1 Chaetops frenatus
GGGCTGTTGCCGTCCCGGACGGGCGGACGGCGCCTGGTCGGCTGCCCAGGGAAGATCCGGCCCGTACCGATGGGAAGGAGAGGAGAGGTGTTTTGGGGGAACGGGCTCCTCCTGTGCGGCTTTAAAGGGGCTCTCGGGCAGCTGTCCATCCGTCCCTCTAGCGCTAGGCTTGGTGCAGGTTCACAGGTACTCCCTGCCCGAAGTCAGGCCGGGAGCAGGAAGGCGGCGCTTTCCGGAGCGGTACCCTTGGATGGGCTCTTCGGAACAGGGTATATTGAGTGTCGGCTCTTGGAAGTTTTAAATGCTCCAGTTAAAATACAACGGTAAAATTAAAAAAAAAAAAAAAATAGCGATTCACCTCAACATGAGAAAGAATTTCTTTATGTTGAGAGTGGCAGAGCAGTGGATCAGGCTGGCCTGGGAGGTTGTGGAATCTCCCTGTCTGGAAACCCTTTTGGATGGGTTTCTGTGTAGCATGCTCTAGGGAATCCTGCCTTGGTAGAGGGCTGAACTAGATGATCCTCAGATGCCTTCCAACCTTAATATTACTATGATTCTGTGTTAGATATCTGTGTTATTTACTACTGTGAGCAGAAATGGTTTCAAAATTTTTTCTGAGCTTTTCCAGCCCTCATGTGGAGCCCTTTTTCAAATGGTGGGAGTTCAGATAGCTTGGATGTCATGCAGAGCTGCACTGCTGTTGCTGGTCTGGTTGTGCATCCTCCTGATGTGCAGGCCGATAGTTAGATGGAGCTTGCAGTAAACTGATTTTAATAACCATTTGTTTGTAGGTGAAGCAACATTTGGCAGGCTAGGAAAACATGCTCCTTCAGAAAATTCATATCTCTTTACATGAGTGTATTAAGCTTGTCTGCATTATTGATTTTTGACACAAACCTGGCATTTATTTACATTAAATGCTTTAGCTATTAAGTGGTCACAACCATATTTTTTCTGAAATTAAAATGCAGCCATGCTGAACATCACGTATGTGGGTTTTTAGTGCTTGATAAATCTTTCGGGATCCTGCAGTTGCTGTTTTACCAGGTGTGGTGAGCTTATGACACTGTCATGTTGACCCTTTCAGGAGGAGCCTTTAATATACTACTGCATAATGCTTTCTATTAAAAATATTTCAGATTTTTGTTAAACTAAAGTTATTCAAGCTGAAGGCTCTCTACTTTTTTTTTAATTTTTTTTTAAATTTTTTTTAAATTTTTTAATTAAACAAATATATTGGAGGGATTCAGCAGCAGTAAGTCAAGCTTTGTTAATTTTTCTATTGGACAGAGTTTGGTGTGAAACACACTTTTTCCCTATGTGAAAGAAAATGGTTAGGGGATTCAGATTTGGGGAAAGGATGCATAATTTAGCTTGCAGGTAAAAACTCTTATATGAAGGATGTTTTTCTAAGAAACAGTTTAAAAAAACATGCCCAAGCCTTGAATCTGAGAAAAAAATTTTCAGAATTTGTGTATGTGCTTGAGGGTTGATACTGCTGAGCAGTTAATTTGTTGTAGGGGGCAAAAGTTTCAGTCTTGAAGGACACTAACTAGGAATAAGAGCCCAGAAATGAGGGACAGGGAAATTTAAGTTGAAGAGCCAGGGAGTGGGCCTAGTCTCACTTCTAAACTTCTTTGCTTTGGGATGCATTTGTGAAAAAAATCAGGAAAATAATTCTTCAAAATCTGAAGTTGATATGTATAGGTACTGACAAGTTAATATCTAAATTCCTTACCTTGCTGATGGCCTGTGGTGTTAACAGTATGATGTCCAAGTGGATAGAATGAGAGTTTTATTTCTGTGGGTGTAGGAAGTAAGAACAAAGTCATATTAAAAAAGTTCTGAGGTTAAGAATATGAAATTGAGAATTGCCAAAAATCACCTGCCTGTACAATCACTGACTGTCTAATTCAGAAGTATTTGGTAGTCTTATTGTGAGTGTGGGTGCCACCTTCTCTTTTGCCTTCCTCACTGGACACCAACCTCATTCAGTGCACAGAGCAGATAACGCTCATTGACTAATTAACGCGGTAGTCCTATTTATTGTTAAAAGTGGGTCAGGGCCTCATTCTACCATGCATGTTACTCTAATCCTGCTTTGAGTACAGGATTATTAATTTACTTAAAGGTTTTTCTGTGGTAATCACAAGGGCTCCCCACATACCAACGTATTCTCACCACATGGGTGGTAGGAATGTTGAGTGATGAGGAGATGGTGAACAGTGAAAATGCAAGAAATACTCCACTGTGGAAGTATTTCACTATTAGAGAATGAAGTGGAATGAGCAGCTGACATCCTCAGAGCTAACCAGGAGGAGTTTTCTCAGGTGATGTGTGGTTAAGCTATTCTGTGCCCATAGATGTTTTGGGTGCTAACGTCTGATAAAATTCCAAAGTGATCAGATAGTCTTGGAGGAAAACTCTGCTTGAGATTATTAAATACAAAACCTCCCCATGTCTGGATCAGACTCATCTTCCCCTACATATATATGGCTGAAATTCTGCTTTATCCTTGCCTCATACTTGTGCTTTTTGTCCAGATACTTAGTGTTGTCCAGTGTCAGAGATGAGGTAGCGGGCTTAATGTGGCTTTGGCTTGATGGTGTGGTTTTTTATGTTCCTGGGGAAGCAAGAATGACCACGCCCATGAGCTCCGCCCACTCTCACAAGGAGCGCTGTTGCCCACTGCCTCTAGACTGTTTGACATTTGAAGCACGTGTTCAAAGCACTGTTCCTGCTTCTTCCAACAGAGTTGAGCGCTCAGCCTTCTGCATGGTTCACCTTCCAAGAGTAAGGTGGCCAGCTAACAGCATACGGAATAGGGAATGTAGTTGATACTGCCCATCTAAAATTTTATTGAAGTAGATAATCCTTTTTACATAGAACTGTGACAAAATAGGGAGAAAAGGAAAGTAACATGTTTTCTCACATTTTGTAGCTGCTGAAATCTGCACATGGTGCTTTTTTAATAGGTGTATGTCCCACGTGTCAGAAGGCAATAGATGGAGCAGAGGTGGGGAAGTGACTGGTACTTGCTATTTAGGCAAAAATATATGATTGATTAGCAGGATTTAAAGGAGTAGCCTATGGAAGGATGAGTAGAGGGCATGGTAGCATGAAGAATTTCTCTTCTTGTATCTGCCCTCTTTTCTCTGTGGCACTTTGCAACTTCTGTAAGCAGCAGACAGGCAGCCTGCTTTGCTAGCTGCAGGCTTGTTCCTAGGCCACCATCCATTCTCAGTGCTGCCTGAGGGAGGGTCTAGAGGGAAGTGTTGTGGTATTAAAATGTATCATGCCTATACCTAAGTCAGACAAGTTAAAGTTGCATGGATGACTGCCATTGTATGTGTTAGTTTTCAGGTAGTTGAACAGGTGTAATCTTCTTTTGCATGTATATTGATAGATACAAGCTGAAGTACGGCTCCAAACATTTGCTAATTTTTGCCCTGCTTTTTGCTGTGAAGTTCATTATAGGTAGTACTCACCCTTTCTTCTGGCATCTGATTCCTATAAAACACTGGGGTGCTGAGCTGAGAAGTGCCAGGTGTCTTCTGGCCCTAGTGGTGGTGGTGGAGATGCCTGTGAGGAGCTGGCCTCAGCGCAGTGCTGCTGCAGCATGAGTTTCCAGTGGCAGAGCCACCCCCTCATTGTGACATGTTTGCATCTTGCTCTCTGCTAGAAAGACTTTTGTAAAGCCCTCCTAGGAAATCTGTAGTTGGCAAGCAGGCCTGTGTTTCTGCAAGGTGGTATTTTTCTGTGGCTGCTGAGAAAAGCCCATCTGTGAATAGACTTTATTGCCAGCCTGCGAGAAGGTGAAAGGGACATCAAGGCTCTGGCGTGTGTTGGGTTGGCCTAATAAAAGCATTATGTTTGTTTTCACAGCTCTAATAAAAGCATTATTTCTGTTTTCACAGCCAACCACCTGCATGTTGTGTCTAGTCAGGGCAGTAGTGGCCACTGCTGTAGCAATTCCAATATGCAATCATTCCGTTGTTAGTTTATTGAACATTACAGCTTAGGTTTTTTGAAATCCCTAAATACGCTAGGCTTGGAGTGGAAAGACAAATACATTTGTGGATTTCCTTTTTTTTAAGGCATGTTTGATTGTTTAGCAGTACACTCCTTTTTAAACAAGATGAAGCAGCTGATATAGAAAAAATGGAAAGATAGCTACTCAGCAAAACTGATACTAAAGGTAATCCCTTGGGTTATAGTTAATGCAGTGAAATTGGTTAGGGTTTCTCTAAATGTAGAGTTTTCTTTGGTAGCATTTCAGTATTTACAGGTTGAAGTGTCTAGAAACAGACAATTATATGAAACGTTTAAATATAAGTATAGTTGCAGTATGTTGCATGCTCCTCACTTTTTCTGGGGTTTGTTTCTTCTCTACTTCTGTGGAGAAAATAAGTATTATAGTAAAGGTGTGTGGTTGAGAGTTTTTTCCAAACAGGTTTGTAGTTCTTGTGCGTGACATTATATTAGTTGTGTACCTCAGTTGTGGTTTTTTTTTTCTTTTAGAGGGGCCTCCCCCTTTAATTTTCATTATGCCTTTTCCAGGAGTCGATGAATCATACAATTTCAATCTTGTTTTGCTCTGAATGTTTTTAAGAAATGGGAAAACAATTCTGAGCATTGAAGAGACATTTGGGATATTTGGAGACAAATACAATTGAAAATTGGGGAGTAAAACCAATAACCAGTTAGAGATGCATAAGAGGAAATGAAAATTACTGAGTTCACTTAATAATTTTTTGTCTCACATGTCAGCTCCAGAAATCAGGCAACTAGACACGCATTTTCTTTTTGCTTTTACGTGTTTCATGTGGAAATAACAGAATCACAGAATATTCTGAGTTGGAAGGGACTGACAAGGATCACTGAGTCCAACTCTTAAGTGAATGGCCCATAGGAGGAAAATGATTCAGGAGAGCTAAGGAAAAATAAAGAGAAACAAAAATTTCTCAATCTGATAAATTATTTGGGATTTTGAGGGCAGTGAAACTTAAATATGCTAGTAATTGGCTTTGATTTTATCTGTTTATATACCTCGTGTGTTTTTCTTATTGCATGGGAAATAATTCAGAGTCCGTATATTTCATAAGAATTGTGCATACCTGAGGAGTATTGGTAATTGTTTCTGGTGGAACCCGCCCTGTGTTGGGTACTGAAGACTACTGTAGCACGATTACTCTTGTCATTGTTTTCCTGCTTCAAAGGCAAACATGAAAAGGAGTGTGAATGTGGGGATAGTTATATGAGCAATCTCTCTGCTAGATCTTAATGATCAGAAGCTTGTTATTCAAGATTCAGAACATCCCTACTTAATTTCTATCTAGCAGATATTAGAAACTAATTTTTTTAGGTTTTGCTGTAGGAGTGCCTTCAGGCATGTTTTGAATGTCCAGAAAATAGTGACTCTGCAGACCAGCTCAGAAAGGTTTCCATGTGTAAGGAACCAGCTAGAAGCAAATTACTGTGGGAAAAGTGGATAAATGGTGTGGTGAGGATCATAGACACAAGCATTTCTGTAGAACCTCCAAAGCAGAAAAAAAAATCTTGGTTGTGAGGCAGCTGATGAAAAGGGGTTAGTGGAGGGGTTTAGATAGTAAGCTGATGTGGCTCAAGTTTTCCTGATTTGTTGCTTTCTAGTAAAGAGGTAATGTTTTATGCCACCAGAAAAATGGTGTGGTGAATCACTGTGTATAGACATGAGTTGAAATAGATCATGCTCTTTTGGTGTGTGTAAGCTTCATGAGTCTTTCAGTAGCTAAAAAAGTTGCCTTGTATGATCCTCAAAGATATTTTGTGCTTCGAACTTACTTGTATTTTTTAATTTGCTTTTTAACAGCCTTTTACTCCTGACCTTGTTTTAAATTTGAGATAAGAGATTTGGAAACAAAGCCCAGATGTACAAAAGTGAGAGCAGAGACCCACATTGTACAAGTTGTTGTCAAGTTGGTCATGCAATATGTGATTCCTGAAGTTTATGGGTAGAGTCCCTCAATTTCAGTTGGTCTAATGCTGAGACAAATGGCAGGAAGAACTTTCCTTTCTTTATGCATTCTCACCAGCTGCTGTGAAAAATATCCTAATGTTCTCTTCAGGTTATCTGCACATGCTTCATGCAATTATTTTTATAAAAAATTGAGTTTTAGTTGGAGACTATTAAAAGCTTAAATGTTTGAAAAAATTGATGCAGTTTATTGAATAATTCAATGCAATGTTTTAGGAATTGTAAAAGATCTTAGAGAGAGTTAGCTCTGAAAGCTATGATATTGAGTAATTGTATTACTTTAAATTGCTGTTTCTGATAACAGAATAGTTCTGATTACTCTTCTGAGAAACTATCAGCTTCAATTTGTATTATCACTGTGCTTTTGGACTTGGTCCATGACAAGGAGTCCAGCTGCTCTAGAGTCTGTAACAAGAGTTACAGAGCAGAAGGATGGCATGTATGCTGTTTTTCTGTCTCCATCAGATGCTTCTTGATATATGAGGTATATATAAAAAAAAAGTCAGCCCAACCATTTAATATTATGGTAAAGATAGCTGTTTTTCTTTCCTTGCCCATGAATATCTTGTTGTGTAGTGGGAGTGTTTGTAAATGAGGCAGCTTTTCCCAAGCTTTTTTGCTTCCTGTCTGCCTTTGAGCCAACTTGGTTTATTCGTGCTATCTGCCCTCCAACTGCACTCTGTCACAGTGTCCTAATCTGGGTGTATGCTTTTATTTTTGCCTCTCATGCCTGGGAGTGTCGTTCATTGTATGGTGTCATTCTTTGTATGGTGCCTCTATTTCAGAGATTCCTAGTCTGTGTTTCAAAAACATTGCATTGAATGAGAGAGGCATAAAAACAGGAGAGAATCCAATTTCGGTAACAAGCTCCAAGTAGTGGCACTGTAGAGAAAATAACACTGAGGTGTACAAGTTAGGTTAGCACCACCAGCACAGGATTTCCTGGTGTACAGAAATGTATATGTCAGTACAAAAAGGAAGACAAGTGTAAGCTCCTCTGACACCATGGTGCTTCTAGGTGACTAAAAGGATACAAATCTTACATGACTTGCCTCAGATAAGCTTTGTATAAATGTTTTATTGTTTTTGTCTGAATATTATGATAGCTATCTCTGCAAATTCCTCTGGAGATACGGCACTGTAATTTTTACTGCTTTATATCTAGCTGAGATAGCACCTTGTCCTTAGGATGCACATGTATACAATGAACCTATGATTCAGTTTACCAGCATGTGAAAAGTGCACTCTTGCAGTGCTGAGAGCTTAAATCAAGATTATATATAAACTTTTTACCCAGTCTAAAAATAATTGTACATTTAGAAAAAAAATAGTAATAGCAAAAATGAATTATTGCAATCCATGTTTTTTTACTGTGCCAGAAGTCTTTAAAATACTCTTTTGAAAAGTGTCAGCTAAATCTGTTGTGGCCTTGCTTTACCCCATTCACTTTGGGAGTAATATATCACATTACTGAAAAGGATCTCTCTTTATATTAAGAACAGTGTCTGAGATTGTCAGTGCTGATATTGGGTTCATAAAAGAAGTAGTCTAGGATAATACAGTATTTGTTTACTGGTTAGTGAAATCATAGAATGAAAATACCAGAAAATCTTTTCAGGTAGTGTTAGTGCTCAGATGGTGTCAGTGTTAGACAAGACAAGAATTAAACTAAAATTCACTGAAACAGACTCCTTCAGTTGAAGCACATGTGTTGAGTTCACCGCAGTACTACTCAAGCACTTAAGCTGCCATGAGATACTTTGTTTCTGAAAAATGTCATTTTAATGAGTAAGGCAAAAGTAACTATCTTTTTTTTCCCCCTATTTGCTGTCTGCATCTGGTGGGAAGCCTACTTTCTGCTAAAATTCTGTGGGAGAGGAATTATATAAGAAGATATTTATTTTTAATTGCAGTTGTCACATTAAGCTGCAGTGTTACTCACCAAGAAAGAAATGTATTAGATAATATATGTATATAAAGTAGAAAACTTTGTCTTAATTTCTCAAGGTGTTCTATTTAATTTCTTTCCAGAATTGCTAGGATGTAGCTTTTGTCTTGAATGTTGATGGAATTCATAAATTTGTTCTGTTTTCACATAGGTGCTTACATAATGTATTAGCATTTTTTCCCCCTCTGGATTCTTTGTTGTTCCTTTGCACATCCATCTTTTCTCAGACCTGCCTGGTCAGCCTTTCTGCTTTCACAAGGAAGTTGTTGCTTCTGTCCAAGAAGAACCTGTTGAAAATATATACAGCTTCAGTGCATGGATCATGCTGCAGCACAACAGAAAGGCTTATTCCTTTAACAAAAAAGAGCTAATTCGAGGTTTTCCTAAAATTGCCTAAACTTACCTACAGTTATAATCAATGCCTTCAAAGAGAAAGGATAGGCATCAGAAGAAGTTTATTGCTATTTTAATAGCATGGTGTATGGAATGTTTTAAAGTGTTTGTTGCAATTGTTCTATAGGAAAGATTTGGATGGATAAATCAAATGCAGTGACTGATGTGAATTAGTAACATGTAAGAATAAAAACTTTATGAGGACTAAGATACTCTTTTTGCAGCTTAGTGGAAGCTTAGGCTTCCACTTTTTTAATACCACACTGCTCGTGTGGTAAAGTGGACCACTTCTTCAGATATTTTATGGGTTGTTTATGATAAATAATTTTTATAAACTACTGTTATCTTCAAGAAGCAAGTGAGAATTTCTGATTTGCTAAATGTTTGGCAGAAGGAGGAGAAAGTTGTCTACTTCTCATAGAGAAGGCCAGGTGGCAAATACAGTAAAAATGCTTTTCCTGTTTCAGTGTTTGCCAGGCCATCATCACTGTAAAAGCTGAATGTCCCTTTGAACAGTATGTTTCTAGACCATTTGGAAGAGGACAATAGAAATCCTTGGAGTTGAAAGCTATTTTGAAATTTCTGTGGTACCAGGGGAACTGAGCGCTGCGAAGGTGGGTCAGCACTGGAGTTCAGCAATTTGTTGGAGTGGCACAAGGAGGCTGGTTGGAATGGCCAAACCATAGCACTTCAATACAGAGATGGGCTTTCTGCAGCTAGATAAAAGAAAATGTTCTGAAGTAGTTTTTGCTGTTTGAAGTGCCCAGTTAGATAGCACTGTGCCAATAGCCTAAATTGTAGCTTTGAGCAGCTTTTGTCTTGGATAGGCTTGCGTAGTCAATACCAGCAGTAGAAAGGCTGCAGTGTCAAAGATCCCAGCAGCATCTTCAGTCTTGGTCAACTCTGGGGTTGCTGCCCAAAGCCTGCTCCTGCCTGCAGCTTGACCTGCCTGGCACTGAGGGTGTTTTCAGCAAGAGCAAAGCACCTGGTACTGTATTTGTGCTCTGGCAAGGTTACTGTCATAGGTTCCAGTGCTTTGTTTGGATAATGGGTGACTGAGCTGTACCACCTGCTTGGAGTTACTGCACGTCTGCTCTGGGGTTTCTCAGTGTGGGAAAGTTTGCAAGATTTAATTTGCTTCTCAGTTCGAAGGATTTTGTGCATTAACTGTGTATGTTCATGGGAGAAATTAAGGTACTTGGATTCTCATGATGACTCTAGCATAGTGAGGAGCATTGAGTGAAGCAGGAAGAATAATCTTTTTCTTAATTCTTCAACGGAGCCTGAAGGGTTTGGAAAGCTGATGGCATCATCTAAGGGAGTATCTTGCTAGTTTGTTAAAAATTGGATAGACTCTATAATTTCTGGCAAAACCATAAGATGAAGTAGCAGATATACTGTTGAAATTTTATAGTGTACCTTGAAATGACAGTTGTTCCTGGAAATGAAACAGTTTTTCCTGGTCAGACAAGGTGTAGCATAACAACTGCAGGAGTTTTTGGTAACAGCTGAAATATAGGCAGAGAAAGCTATATTGAAAATGCATTTTTAGACTAAATAAAAACCACAGTGAAAACCTTGAATAATTTCTGGGCAAACTGGACTGAAACTGCTTACAATTAAACATGGATTTGCTGTCTTTTTGTTTTCTAGTGTTAATAAACCCCAGTATTTTTTGTGATGCCAGAAAACTGTGTATAAGGTGCTAACCTTCACAGTGTAAGTTAGGGACTGCTGTAGCAAGAAAGGTGAGAGAGTAATTGGCATTATTGCAGATATTACTATTTTCCATAGTACAGTAGTTGAACTATAAAATACTTTTCGTAGACTTCTGAATGTGACTTTCCCAAATGAAGACAAAAAAGGAACAGTCATTTAAAAGACAAATCCAGAAAGTTTTGTCTTTTTTACGGCTGGAGCAAGAGAGCTTCTGAAGTTTCTATGTGGCTACTTATGTAAAATTATCAAGGAGGGTCTAGGGTATGAATAGTGGAGGGAGTTTTATTTTCCTGTTCTCTTCTCTAACTTTTAGAACTTTTGTAAAAAGAAGTAGCAATGCGTTAATAATTAGCATCTTTAAAGTTCCTTAGGCATTTCCTTCAAACCTACAGAATCTACAAATAATGTTCTGGATTTGGCAGCAAAACTTCAAGAATCTTTTTCCCTTGCAAAACTGATATTTATTGCCACTGAAATATTCTGTTTATTTGGTGTCTCACATGCAGCTCTCCATTTGAACTGGTGTTGGTGTTACCCCCAGTGGGCTGATTCATGCAGCTCCAGCCTCAGGGGAGTGCAGCTGGGCAGTGTTTCCTTCTGTCTGTGGTGTGTGTGCTACTCTTGTCATCCTCCACTTCCAGCCCTTCCTGTGGTTACGTATGACTGTACTGCTTTTGCTGTTTCCTGTGCGTAACACATGAAAATAGCTCACCAGGTTATGTAGTCTGTTTTGGAGGGAAAATTCCTGTTTTGATGAAAATTTAGGGTTTATAATATGCATTCCTTCAGCTGTGCCACTAAGTTGCATTTTATTTCCTTTGAGGATTAGGATCAGGAAGTTGTTTCCGGGTATCACCACCTGGCTGTGAGTCCTCCAGAAGTTCAAGTTGGATAGTTTGGAACAGGATGTTCCTTTGAGTTGGATGTGTGCCTTCTTACCTTGAAGCTACCCATTACTCCTGCCTGTTGGCTTGCAGTGGCCTGGCAATACTGATTAGTGTCTTTATAATTTACTGTGGGTGCTTTTACAGAAGGTTCATTTGAACTGCAGCTTGCATACCATTATAGATGTTTTTGGTTTTGTTCCTGTCAAAGTAATACCTGTTTGAGAGTTTTGTGTTAATTATGGCAGGTTCTTGTTGTTCTATGTAGTTTTTTAGTATTGAATTAATTTATGTGGGGTTAAAGTCTTCTATATTGAGGCCCTTGTTTCTAGGTGGGATGAGTTTCTTCTTGCATCCTTCACACTTGCTTTCAATTTAAAGGTTTTTTTTGGCTACATTTCAGGAAATTGTTCCCACTTTATGAAGAATGAGATAATGAAAATTGTCTTAAGCTCTTAAGAAAGCATTTAAGCTGTGCTTTCTGTGAAACGGTTTGATATATTTTTAAGTGTGCATTTTCTGTGTTACCCTTTAAAAGAACCAGTGCATCCAGTTCAAAACTCTGCTTAACACATATATTTTGAAGAAGGTCATGCAAGAATATGGCTTTTCATAAAATAAGCTTGCCTGCTAGGTTTTTAAATTGATTTATTTTCTTTTTTATATCATTACTGTCCTTGTTATTCTTGTTTCTAAAGTTTGGACTCCTCATTGCTTCTTTTTGCATTTGTGCTGTAACTTCATGCTACAAATGCTCTCATTTAGTTAACTTGTTTCATAAACTTCCTATTTCATGCTATGCACTATTATGTTTTGGTTGTTCTGCTGACAAGACAGTAGTACCAACCGTTTCCTATTCTATTCCTCTGCCAATTAAAAAAAAAAAAAAAAACCAAACCAAAAAAAAAAAAAAAAAAAAAAAAAAAAAAAAAAAAAAAAAAAAAAAAAAAAAAAATAAAAACCAAAAAAAACCTAGTGAATAAACCCATGATAAAGGAAAGTATTTCTGAAGCATTTTTCTCTTTTCCCTGTAGTTCCTGGAATGGATGGCAGTGGATTAGCTGATGCTAATCTAACAGATTCGTACTTTAGCACCAGCTTCATTGGCGTTAATGGATTTGGAAGTCCTGCTGAAACGAAGTATCCCATGATGCAGGTAATAGCAGTGATTTGTATAATGTTTCAGTAGTTCTGGCTGGTGGTACACCAAAAAGGGAAAACTGCTCAAGAGGCATGACAAATTGAGCCTTTTGGAATGTGTCATCTTGTATGCTATCCAGAGCATATACTCAGTTTAATGTTTCAAATGGAAATGAAACAGTATCATTGCTTTAAAGTTCATCTGTTTTTATTAGCGTTTACCTGAGCTGCTGTTGTGCTGAGCTTTGCTGCATACATTATTAACTCTGTGTTAGGTTTCTTTTCTGGATGTGACTCTCTAGATTTCATTTTAGGCTCATAGCTTTTGGTAGCCTTTTGCTAAATATATAAAAAGGAAATTTTGAAAGTTTTCAAAGTTTAAAAGTCCCTGAAGCAAAATGTGAACTGTCAGATCTCAAATTACTAGGTAAAAATTTCAGAATTTGTAAACTCAGACTCTGGTGGTAGTATGTTGAATTCATATTTAAATCTTGTGAAATATTTCCTTGTATTTATAGTGTTCTGTGGAGGTGGGTGTAGGAACTTCCATGAGATGGAATTTATTGTGTAGGTATTACGCAAAATTTGCAACAAAATTCTGTCATATTTAAAACCTAAATGAGTATCTACTGAATTGACACATGAAGTACTGTAATAACTCCCTCAAAATGTCATGCATTTTAAAAGAAGCACAGTCTGTCCCTGAAAGAAGATGGTCTGTCCTGTACTAAACAAAGCAGCTTCTGGTAAATGAGCGCAAGCACAAGTCACACAGTTCACAATGAGTCCTGACAACCACTCTCTTCTTTTATATCGAGGAAACTCTCCTTATGAGGTTACTTTGATCTCAGTTGTGGCTGTATTATGGATTGAAAAATAACTCAGCAAAAGGTGGGAATTAATTAGGTGTGTTCGTTTTTACCTTTTGTTTGTTTATTTTTTTTACTGCATGCTTTCAAGAAGGCTGGATTTTCTCATTCAATAGACTTGCAGAAGTATGGAAGTGTTTTATGGAGAGTTATGCATGATTTAAAACGAAAAAATTTAACCTCTGATCCCAAAGTGTACTATTGAAGTTGGCAGTTACCAATTTTTGTATCACTGAGGTCCTATAATTTTAACACAAAGTCATTATGTTTTGTATCCTTAAACTGTTCTAGAGAAACACTGGTGTCTTTCTAAACACCAATTTTTACTTGTAACTGTTTGTTCTAGAAAGACAATAAGGCATGCATCTAACATGAGTGCACATAGGATTTTTAAATACTAATGCCTGAGATTACAGTCAAGGCATTGTTCTTTCTCTCTGAAAAGAAATCAATGTGCCTCTTGCCCATTGGTGGATAAGGAAAGTTACTTCAGAAGAAGGGTTTTATTAGTGTTGAGAATGTGCTTACAGGCATCAAACTACAGTTTGAAAAGCATTCCTATATTAATTTTTTTCCTTTGAATCTTATAATTTAAGTTCTTGTTTGCATAGGTAAAGCTGGTAATGCTGTCTGTTTTGATTGTGTGTCAGCTTCTAGGACAAGTCCATACTGACAAAGTTTAGCCACTTGGAATAAGATTTTCTGTGTCATTCAGCCCTTTGGAGAACAAGGCAAGGGAGAAATTTTAGAGGGTTTGACTTTAAATAATACTAGTCCTTAATGGTTTGGAACAGAGACTTTAAATCTGATAGATTGGTTGTTGTGTCAAGGATATACCTCTTGCTTGCTTTCTCTGAAAATTTGCACTTGATTTTGTCACTTGATTAAACGTTTGCGGAACTGGTTTATATAGACCCATTGAAGACTTTCTAGATGTTAAATAATTTCCCAAGGATGTAATCTGCACTGACATGTTTCAGCTTGAGTACATTTTTGCAGTTGCAGCACTGGCATAATCTAGGCCTTGCCTGAACTCTGAGCAGAAGTGCTGATCAACTTCATTTCCCTCTTTTCTTCCACTTCAGATTGAAGCAACATGGAAGTGGATCTATATTTAATGAAAGAGAGCTGTATCTGAGTTAGTTGGAGCAGAGGGGTTAGTAAGGGAAAAGAGACTTATGCTGTGTGCTTAGAGAAGCTGAGCTGAAGATAAGTACAAAAGAAACCAGGAAAGACTGAGCAGAGAGACTGAAGTGGAGAGACCTTGGTGGGACATTTCACAGAATAGGGACTGAAATGGTACAAATAGAATACACAGAGGCAGTACACAGGAGGGGCCAGGGCCTGTGGGCCAGCGGGGGGATAGGGAGGGTGTGGCTGGAGGATGGGGACCCACAGGGGACCGAGGAAGGAAGCCCACTGTCCTGGTTTGAAGGAAAGGTGTCTGGTATGGAAGGCAGGACCCTCCCTTGGAATGGAAAATGTAAACCCTTTCCCTCTGAATTCTTGTAATTTTGAAATTAAGGGGCTCTCAGGCAAAGATACGGGAATAGGAATAACAGTTCTTTACTAGTATTTATAATAAAGCAAACAAACAACAACTACTACAAGATTACAACAAACAGAAGCAGGAACCCGGTCACAGCCATCTGGCTTGCAGGCACTTTCCCCTTCGGTGCAGTGATGGTCACAGCTGGCAGGGGGCGCTGGTGGTGCTCGATGGGCAGGGCAGGTGCAATGATTCCTCTGCTACAGGGGACACTGTGGCACAAGCTCGAGGAGCACATGGAAATGGTGGCTTGGTTGGGAGGGGAAGGGATGGAAGAGAAGTTTTACTTTCACAAACCCACTGGGGCAGTTGATCCGACCACCCCAGCAAGACTCTGGGAAAAGGAGCAGGCTGGGATGGTTGGATGTCTCGGCAGGCAGGGGCTGCAGAGCTACAGTGTAGTGAAACCTAGAGCAGTGCTGAGGCAGTGGCAGCCCTGCACCCAGCAGAGCAGGGAGAGGCAAGCTCAGGAATCCTGGGCACCTGAGCAGATGGTAGTAAGTTCAGTGGCTGCTCTCACAAGCAGAGGCTCACCTGAGGTGGCAGAAGAAGCAGCTCTGGGCGGGGGTCTGGAGGCAGCAACAAACTCATCTCCCCAAAAGCACTTCTGAGTCTCCTCCTCCAAAGCTGAGAGAGCAAGCAGCTGCTCCAGCCCCGCCTTTTTCCAGCCCCCAGTTCTCGAGATCTCTCTGTCCCTCTGAGAGAAAAAACTCCCAGAACTGTGAGGAATGCCCTTTTCCCTGAGATCGGCCACTTCTTTTGTTCTTCTTAAGTACCCAGTCATTAGTGTTTCTTAGCAACTTATGCAAAAAATTTCTGTAAGTGAAAAAGGAACAAAAGGAAAGAAAACCTAAGCCCCAACATTATCCACCCCAAATTTTTTTCCATACCAAAATGCTACATCAAATTTAAACCTTTAGATTACATACATGCGCGCACTACCTTAATTATATACACGTATACATACAGATAGAGATACAGGCACAGTGTCATGCATGGTTCACCCTAAAACAAGATCCCCTTGAGGTATGCATCGGGTTTCTCCATCCCTTTGCATTACCCACCAGGTAGAACCTGGTCCCTGAGCGAAAACAACCCCACAGATGGGATTGTTTTTGCTGGAGGCAGAATTGACCCAAACAGTTTTTCCCAGCATAACTCTCATGTGTACCACTGGAACCTTATCTCCATCTGTTGTTTGCAATGGCTCAGACTGGGCAGGGCCTGCTCGGTTGGTGGAGCCTCGGATGTTCACTAACCATGTGGCCTTTGCTAAATTCATCTCCCAGTTCTTGAAAGTCCCCCCCCACGCAGTGCCTTCAAGGTGGTTTTAAGCAGACCATTGCACCTTTCAACTTTTCCAGCTGCTGGTGCATGATAAGGAATATGGTACACCCACTCAATGCCATGTTTTCTAGCCCAGATGTTTATAAGGCTNCGTTTGAGGCAGTTGTGATATAATCAATCTGCCAGG
>VZTR01030808.1:0-35053 GCA_013400775.1 Chaetops frenatus
ATCACATGTAAAGTAAGTTTTGCTTCTCTTCTCTGCTCTCCCTGCTGCAGCACCTGCCCCGCCCCTCTTTATTTGATTTATTCTAAGTTTGGCACCAACCCAAGCAAAGCCTGGTGACAAAACAGCCCTGGAGGAAGCCCACATTCATGTGATGCCACAAGGAGTGGCTTTGCTCTTTGATCTGTTGGCTCTAAGGGGAAGGGAAGGACCCTCACATCTCGTTCGGTGCTTTATTCACACACCTGTAATTAAGACCTACCGCTCAGCCTGCCATTAATTAGAGATGTTTCAGCACCACAAGCGCTGGCACAAACAGATAATGGAGCTGTCAGGAGACAAAACCGACCAGGGGAAAAGCCAATTTCCCTGGAAATTACCTGTGCTCTCTGCCTTGGAACTCACTGCTCTGTGCCCCACAGGGCTGGAGGGAAGGAGGTGAAAGGCACCCCTCTGTCCTGGGGTGCTGGCCAAGGTCACAGGGTCAGAGAGGAGCTGTGCCCAAGGAGATGGAAGCCATCCCCCTGAGGCCTGATCAGTGAGAGCTGGAGCAGAGGGCAGGCAGAAGGAGAGGAATAAAGCAGGGATTTATTGCAAGGCCTCCCAAGGCCCCACCCTGGCAATGGCAGAGCCCGGCTGCAGCCCCTGCCAGGATGGGCCTCAGCATGGACACAGAAAAGGGGCTTTGCCCACGGGGTTCCACACTTTGATCAGTTCTGCTCCATTTGCAGCTTGAGGTGAACTGTCCAGTGAATCACTTGGAATGATGCAGTTCCACCCTCCTTGCTTGGCCTCCTCTTTTTGACGTTGTTTGTGCTTTTGGGGCTGAGGTTGGGAAGGATTGTCCTTGAATCTTGGGCTGGAGAGAATTGTTGTGTCTGACTGCCCTGGGAAGGGAACTCAGGAACACTGAATATGGAGCTGAGAGCTGCACACTAAAGCAGAACAGAAAAAAATCCTTAAAACTTAAGGCATCACCCCTGTCCTGGGGTGCTGGCCAAGGTCACAGGGCCAGAGAGGAGCTGTGCCCCTGTGGGAGGCACTGACAGCTCCTCTAGAGCTCAGCTCATGGTGGGGAGGGCACCAAGCCCTGGCTGGGACCCTCAGGGACCCACTGGCTCCTGAGAAGGCTCAGCTTAGGGCAGGGATGAGACTGGCTTGGGCTCAAACCACCCTACACCAACCTTGTGTCCAAACTGAGCCCCACAGGAGGAGGGGAAATCCTAAATCCTTCCTCCTCCCATCCTGGGGTGTTTTATCCCCTCTGGGCCTCAGCTTTAGAGCCTGGTTCTGAAACACGGGAGGAGGAGGAGGAGATCCTGGACAAAGGATGGGGCACTGAGTGAGCCTCACGCACTTTGATTTAAATCCAGCTCTGTGAGCTCCTTACACTCTCAGATTCGGGGGAAGAGAACAAACCAGGCAATAAAGGAAGCTGCCACTTGGGAACTCTTCTTTTTTTTTGTTATTTTTCCATTATCTCATCCGTGAGGGAGAATTGTTCTGTGCCAGAAGAGCTGATCTCCTGGGTGGGGAGATGGTGCTCTGCTGGCAGAGCTGAGGTGAGGGCAAGGAAAAGATGTTTTCTCTGTGAAGAGCAGCTCATTTTCCCCACTTTTGTTTGTTTGTTTGTTTGTTTGTTTGTTTGTTTGTTTGTTTGTTTGTTTGTTTGTTTGTTTGTTTGTTTGTTTGTTTGTTTGTTTGTTTGTTTGTTTGTTTGTTTGTTTGTTTGTTTGTTTGTTTGTTTGTTTGTTTGTTTGTTTGTTTGTTTGTTTGTTTGTTTGTTTGTTTTTGTTTTGTTTTGTTTTGGTTTGGTTTGGTTTTTTTTGGGTTTTTTTGTTTGCAGAGGAGCTTGGCTTCTCCATGTGCATCCAGAGGATCCCTGGGCCAGCCCTGCCCTGGAGCTGGGGTAGGAAAAGCAGCAGGACAGGGAATGAGGCAGCAGCAGCAGGAGCTGGGAGGCTGCTGGGAGGAGCAGGGAGCAGCACACAGGAACAGAATCACAGGATCCTGGAAGGCTGGAAAAGGCTTTCAGGGTCATCAAGTCCAACCACACCCCAGCCCCACCACGTTCACATCTAAACCCTGCCAAGTGCCACATCCCCACGTTTTTTGAACCCTTCCAGGGATGGTGACCCCACCCTGGGGAGGAAAAAGGGTGATTTGGGCTGTGCAGGTGAGTTTTGGTCTGAGAGCAAGGCTGGGAATGGGTCCCTCTCCACCTCCCATGGGCTGAGGCTGTTGGTTGTGCCATTTCCAGGGAGTTGTTCCTCTCCACTGAGCAGAAGTTCTGGGATTCAAGTTTGTTTTGCTGTTCGTTTTTGTTTTCTAATTTATATTCAGATGAGACAGAGGTCAGAGCTCAAGGAGAATTTTGTTTTGAGTTGTTAAGAGAAATGTGAGGACAGATCCATCCCAAGTCCATGGTTTAATGGGAATGCTGCTCCATTGGATCAGGAATGGGCTCATCTCAATCAGCTCTGTTGATTTTTCACCCCTCTGGCCACTGAATCTCCTTTTTAGTCAGCAGAGAAAACTCATTTCAGCTTTATCCCCACAACTCCCCTCAGAAATCTGTCACGGGATGGGATGAAGGGCACTTCTCTCTCCCAGAGGAATATTGGAGAGGCTCAAAGACACAGAATTAAGTGGAAATCCACAGCTTAAACTCCATCCAGACAAAAACAAGGTGACAGATTTAGCAGAACAAAGAATTCCTCACTAATAACACAAATATATCCTTGGTTCTGGTGACAAAGGCACCAAACAGCTGCTGCCAATTATTGAGGGGGGGAAAAAAAGTCAATCTATGGCTAAATTAAAAATAAAGAAATTAGTACAATTTAATGAGTTTTAACTCTGCAGAAAATTGAGGAAGGATGGGATATTTCGATTTTGGACTCATTGCAAACAACGAAGTGGTTTGACAGGAGATGCTAAATTTCCCAGAAGACCACTCTTTAATTAATTTAAAATCATAAACCAATTAACATATTTAATATTAAACACCCATACAATTAATTTGGCACTCGGAGAAGATGTGTGGCATTTAGGGAACGGGAAAGAAAAGCCGGATTTCTCAGAGATAAATAAGGAATTGATTTATTCAAGCACCAAATTCACAAGGAACAGGATGAACGCCCCCTCAGGTGAAAAACTCAGCTCTTCTTCCATCCACCCGACCTAAATTTCCCTTTTTCAGCGTGAACCCATTCCATTTTGTCCTGCCACTTCAATTTATTGATGAAGGTCCCTCTCCAGCTTCCCTGCAGCCCCTCCTGACCCTGGAAGGGGCTCTGAGGTCTCCATAGAACTTTTTCCTCTCCAGGTTGAACATTCCCAGCTCTCCCAGCCTGGCTCCATAGGGGAGGTGCTCCAGTCCCTTTTTGATCTTCTAGGTCTCCTCTGGGATTGTTCCAACAATTTCTTGTCCTTCCTATGTTGGGGACACCAGACCTGGGCACTGTTCTAGGAGGGGTCTCAGCAGAGACAGAATCCCCTCCCTGGATCTGCTGCCCACAGCCATGGATGCAGCCCAGGGCGTGGTTGGATTTCTGGGCTGATTCCATTTCCCCCCAGGATTTGTTTGGATTTCTGGGCTGATTCCATTTTCCCTCAGGATTTGTGCCCAAACAGCTCAGAAGTTTTCTGGGAACTGATGAACTTCTGTGGAGCTGAAGGAAAACACAGCCAGGTAAGAGAGTTCTGCTGTCTGGGTCTCACCTCCTGTCTGGTTTCAGGTGACTCTCCCAGGAGCCCCTGTGGATAATTTGTGTTTATCTTCCTCTCTCTTCCTTTGAGGGACAAGTGTTTATTTTCTTATTTTCCAGCCTGAGTGGGGAGAAAAGGCAGATGCCTGGAGCAACAGTTTTCCAGGTCATTAGCAAGCCAGTCAGAGAGGGGGGATGGATTTTGGGGGGGTGTTTTTCACTGGCATCAGAGAAGGAGGGCATGGCCTGTCCTATTCAAGCAGTTCAAAGAATTCTTCACATGGAGGAAGGAGCACCAAGTTTAAGGACTGGGAGAAAAATAAGGAGAAGATCAAATAAAGTTTCAAACCTGGCTGTGTGTGATCTCAGAAGCCTTCTGACAATAATGTGTCATCCCTCATCACTACTGAAAGGCAGAATTAAAACTGCTTTAGTGCTTAAAAGTGCTTTTCTGGACTGCAGCACGCCAGCATTTCTCCTGCATGGGGCAGGAAATTGAGAATTTCTGGGTTTTTAATGGTTTGGAAGGCAAGGAAAAGCTCCCCCCTGCAATTCCTGCTGGGAGCAATCCCCAGCCCAGGCCTGGGTGAGCACAGCCCTCATTTCTGAGCACATCCCTGGGTGTGCTGGGCTCTGCTCTGAGCATGGAATTCCTGTAAGCTGGGGCTTCATGGGGATTCTCAGCTTTTTCTGAAGTTTTAGAATTCTCAGCTTTTAGAAAGCTGAGCACAAAAGGGTTTGTAAGGAAAAAGGGAATTTGTGAATAGCCCTGGCAACAGGCAGTGTCCTGAGTGTCTGGGGTACAGGGGAGCTTTGGGTCAGAAAATCATGGAATATCCTGAGTGGGAGGGCCCCCAAAGGGACTGGATCAGCATCAGAAATCCCTCACAGGGCCTTGTTTATCCTGCCCAGAGCCCAGGGCACTGCAGGAGACAGCAGGGATAAAGCCTGACTGCTGCTACAGCCACTTCTCACTTGTTACTGTTTGTTTCTTTGGGAATTGCCTCACTTACTCAAAATAATTTAAAATTTTGTACACAAAAACTAATCAAGAACCCAAATTACCTCCTTTTTAAGCACTGGAAGAAGTGCATAATCAGCCTGAAATCATTTCGGAAATAATAAAGGCAGATTCAGTGGCAGACTAAAAAGCAGAGCAAGTACAGCTGTGAGCTGGTCTAGGTTTATCTCAGCTACTGAAAAGCAGACAAAAGGTATTGGTCTAGCCCAGATTGAATTCTTTAAACTAACACTTGGTTGCATAGAGATTGGGGAAATAATGAATATTCTGCTTCAGCTGCTGCACCAAAAAATTCAGAAGCAAAATGGCACATGTCACACTGAAACAGGACTGGTGCTGCTTCTGTGTAAGTGGGATGAAGACTCCCTTTAAAAACACTATTTTTAGTCAACTAAAATTTGCCATTGACATGAAGGGAAATGTTTGTCTCCTCTTCAGAACTTGGGCCTCCTGCTTGGTGTTTTTCCTTCAGTGGGAGGGGGGAGTGGAATTTTGGAGCATTTCTTTGCCACTTTCTAATGGATTTTCCTCCTGAGAATTTCAGGTTTCTTGTACTTTCCGTGCTTTTTGAAACAAGAACATATAAATAAATAAATAGAAATAAATTCTGACCACATTTGAAGATGATTTGGGTCAGGGTGACCCCAGTCCCCAGGTGCCACCATCTTTGTGGCCACACCAGCCCAGGACAGCACCAGACATTCCCTGCCGGAGCTCCAGCCTGGGAAGTTCAGTTCCCTTCCCAAAGGTCCATCCTGACCCCTTGGGGACCACCTGGGACAGGGTCTCCTGACAGGACCCCCCTCTGTCCAGCCCTGGGGAGAGCTGGTGACAAGTGGAGCTCTCTGATGTGCCAATTGTCTGAGTGATGTGTCCTTCCCCCAGCATGCAGCCCATAATCACAGCAATTACACATGGCAATCATTAATAATTGCATTTCCCTTCAATCAATTTTTACTAAAATACAGCTTTTGTGCCAGATTCCAGTTAATTTTTTTCCCCATAGATGTGTCTCAGGCCTTGGCAATATTCCTGTGGGAAGATCAATCAGAAGCCAGGACAGGATGGCATGCTACATTTCTGGGGGGATCCAAGTTTTAATTAATTGTTATTCATAAACTAATTATTGGATTTACAAATGAGTTCTTGGGAAATTCATTAGCCCTTGGAAGCTGCGTGTCAGCCATTTGCAGCAGGATGTGAATCTGCTTTTCTTCAGGAGATGGAAATCCGTGCCTTGAAATGCAAAAAAGGAGGGTTTTTTTCCTGCAGCTCTGGGGCCCTGGCCAAGGTCATCCCCCCACCCTCCCCTGCCCCTGCTCTTCCCCTCATGAGAAATTGTAACTGGGATGAGCCTCCTCAGCCTGCTCTGCTCCACTTGAACAAACCAAGAGCCCTCAGCTGCTCCTCGGATTCTTTCCCCTCTAAAAAAGGGCTTTATTCCCTCGTTTTGGAGGGGCTTTTCCCACTAAAGTGCCACCACTCGGGTTTGGGTTGCCTCAAACTCGGGGTAAGAGCAGCTTTGGGAGACAAATCCTGCCCTGAGTGGAGAGAGGAGTGGAGTGTGTGCTTGGGAACAGCTCCAGGAGAAAGCCAGGGAAAATGGTCTTTGCTTTTAGCCTTGGCTCCTAAGGCTTCCCTGCACAGCTCTAGAAAACCATTTCTGAAATCCTGACACTCCTTCCCATCGGGAGTGCCCCAGAGCTGGGTGTGGGGCTGGGGCTTTCCCACCTTATTGGGATAGCTGGGACAGAGATGGGATCACTTTGGTATAATTTAAAGTTTAATTTGTTCTTACTGTCTCGTGAAGTCATGAGAGTTCACAGAGGAATGCAGGGGTCAGCCATAGTGCAAAAGTGATCACAAGACTACAGGTTACGAGGTCTTTTAAAGGTTAATTGGCCAATAAACTGGTGCCACGTACATGTATTTTCATTTCTGCACCAATAGTTCATCAAACCTGCATTACACGTTTGTCGCACTGTGGGCTTTTTCATCCAATCATGTACTGACACACAATTCTGTGTTACTACATTTTAAACTTCTTAATTTATTTTATAACTACTTCTAGATCTAAACTTCAAACTTCCAAACCTTCTACTATCTAACTTAACATGCTTTTTCTTACACTACAGACCTACGTTCTTGTTATAGGGCCCCAAATTTGGAAGCCTTTTCCACGGCCTCAGATCAGATGCAGAGCACATTTCAAACTCCGAGTCTGCAGGCACAAGGCCTTGAAGGCTTTCTGTGCTTTGGATTCCGACACACCTGAGCTGAATCCCACGGGGTTTGGGGTGGAAAGGACCTTAAAAATCATCCTCCCACTGTCCCAGGCTGCTCCCAGCCCCAGTGTCCAACCTGGCCTTGGGCACTGCCAGGGATCCAGGGGCAGCCACAGCTTCTCTGGGCACCCTGTGCCAGGGCCTGCCCACCCTCCCAGGAGGTGCTGAACAGGAATCATGGAATTCTGAGGGGCAGCTCCAATCTCTGCTCTCTGTGACAGGGACAGCACCTGAGGAATGGCCTGAAGTGGTGTCAGGGAGGTTTAGGTTGGGTTTAGGGAAAGGTTCTGCCCCCAGAGGGTGCTGGGCCCTGCCCAGGCTCTCCAGGGAATGGTCTCAGAGCTCCAGGAAATGTTCGGACAGTGCTGCCAGGGATACCCAGGGTGGGAGTGCTGGGGAGTCTGGGCAGGGCTGGGTGGTCCCTGTGCTCCTTTGCAATCAGGAGATCCCGTGATTCTGGGAATAGAGGGACAGCCCACTCCTCCAGCCCCTAAAGACAACTCTGAATTCTATTTTCTGCTGTGCCTTCATCGTTTCAACTTTTTACCGCCTCTCCTCACCCTCCAGGATTTTGCCTCACTGCTGGAAACTGCCAGCTGTGAAAGCCAGATAAATCTGCATCATTTCCATCAAGCAAAAGAGAGGAGGAGTGTTGATTGCAGGGTGATTTGGGACCTGGATCCTCATGCCAGTGCCTCTGGAGTGGGGAGAGGCTGCCTGGGTGCTCCTTGCAGTGAAACATCCCAGCCCTGCTGGGAGCTGCTCTTTGTAGCAGCCTGTCCTCACTCAGGGGTATTAATTGTTTTCAAATATCTGAGATGTCTGAGTTGTTCTTGCCTGAGGTGATAGGGAATTCCATTAAATCCTGTCAATTCTATTAAATCCTGCCTGCTCCAATCCAGGCACCAAAGCAGAGATGACTCTGCCTCATGGTTTGTAACTGAGAGGGTTCAAAGGTGCAACTGCCTAAAACCCTGGCAAAAGGGGAGTCTTTGAAGCACATTTATCTCCTGACCATGCCACCTTTCAATCTGGCACATTTGGGAATTCAGAATATGCTGGGATGAATGTTCTGAATGGGGCTTTGCAGAGCCCTTCCAGGCAGAACCAGAGCTGGAGGAGTCAAAGGTTGTGTTACAGGGAAAATCCCAGCTCAAATTAAAACCAAAAGTTACTATCACTGCTCCTAAAGTGGATGAAAAATGTCCTTGTTTATCCTACTGGAGTTTGCAGAAGCAGCAGAAATCCGTGTGCACTGCAAACCTCTGTGATTTGTCAGCTCTCCCTGAGCCCAGCACTTAATGGATGGGAAAGCAGAGCTGGCATTTCTAATCCACTCCCCTGGATGTTCAGGGCAGGGAAATGTTGGCTTTGGAGCACCTGGGACTGAGCTGGGGGTCCGGGCACTCTGCTGCTGGCAGGGAATCACTTCCTCTGCCTGTGGCCCATCCTGGCAGTTCCCACATTTCCTTGCCAGGGGTTGGAAATCCAGGAGGAAAACGGGAAGCTCTCAGGGTGAGAGAAGCCTGAAGCCCTGCCTAGGACAGCAAGGAGTCAGAAACCAAACAGAATTCCCCACTCTGCTGGGCACAGAGCTGGGACTGCACCTGAAATGTTTGTCGCCTTCCTGGGAGCTGCAGGTGAGACTGGTTTGATGCAGTGACAGCATCCCAGCACCCCAAATCCCATCCCCTGGAAATGCCAGGTTTCTTTTCTGGGTCCAGGTCCCCCATCCCAGCTGTGAAACCTTTGTGAGATGCAGGGGAAGGGAGGATGGAGGGCAGGCTTGGGGCAGTGGGGGAAAACAGGACAACAAATGTGCTGAGAACCTTTCCTGGGCTGCCAGCAGGCAGGAATGGGACATGGAAACATGAAATAATTCCTAAATCACACAGGCACTCCCACCTTCCTTCCCCAGCTCAGGGTTACGGCAGGGGCAGGAGAGTCCCCATCCCAGGGGTTTCTAACCTGGTGCCTTTCAACCCCTTTTCCATTTCCCACCTCCCTCTCCAGGGTCTGGAGAACCCTTCCAGCAGCTCCACCTCCTGCTGCTGTCTGCATGGGGACCAGTTCAATCAGGCCCATCCCTGGGGCACTGATTTCTGTCTCAGGGCAGGCTTGGAGGAACCTTGTGCTGAATGTTTAAACTCTGCAGCCCATCCAAAACCAGGGCCACTCTGTCCAGGAGTGAGGAATAATTGATAAGCAGAGAGAAAAGCAGCAGGGAACAGCCCTGCACCCTCTGCTGATGCCTTTAACTCCTTCAGAAATGCTGTGAGACTCCACCAACCCTCCCTGCTCCATAAATCCACATGGAGGAAGGAATGACAGCACTGAAATGGGATTTTTTTCTTTAACATACCTGACCTCAAATCAGCAGCACTCAGTGAACAAACCCTGGTCTGCTTTGGAACCAAGCAAACCCTGCTCTGGTTGAGCCCCAGGGCTGGGGAAGATGCAGATGTGGTGGGAAGAAACCTCTTGGTGCTTTAATAAGAACAATAATCTGAAAGTCATCGAGGACACACCAACCTGGGACCCTGAAATGGCTTTTAAAAAACTTTTTATAACATCTGTCCCATCCTCAGCAGCGTTTTGGAAGTGATCTCCAGGAACAGAAAGAGTCAGGACAGGTTGCAGATGAAAGGGAGCAGAATTAGAAGGGATGGATGAAAATATTCATGCAAATGAAGCTTTCAAGCCCGTCAAGAAACTCACCACGACACTCATTTATTACTTTATTAAGACAGCAGATGGCAAACTGCTAATGAATGTGGAAGCCACTGAGAATTTTTTATAAACAAACAGAAGGAGGAGGCTGGGAGGAAGGGAGGGAGGGAGGGAGGAGCAGCTGGGTTTGGCTCCAGAGCCAGGCCCAGGTAAAGCCACGGGATTTGGGAGTAGCAGGAGGCTGGAGGGGCCCAGACCAGGGTGATGCCTGAGAGGTTGGGTGGTGGCACTTCCCAAAAAAAGGCTGCTGGGGTGATGTGATCTGTGCCCTTCCTTGGGCGGGGAAGGCTGAGGGAGGAGAGGCAAAGCACAGCTCGGGGACATGGGCCAGCTCATGTCCCCAAAGCACAAAAAGGACTTTGAGGGTCGTGAACCACAAAAAAATGTTCAATAAGAGCTGAAATCGGGGCTCAGGCAACTCCTCCCTGTGCTCACCCAGCCAGGCAGGGGCTGAGCAGTGACACAGACATAGAAATCATGGGAGGTGTCCCCAGAGCCACCTCAGAGGACATGGAGGTGTCCCCAAAGCCACCTCTCAGGACATGGAAGTGAGCTCCCTGTTTAGGGATAACTCCAGGAAAGGCTGGATGGCTTTAAAGCAAACATAATTTGGGATCCATAATGAGTATAACAGATCTCAAAACAGTGATAAAAATTGAAAATACTGAACAGAAAGAGCATTGCGCACATTTCAGGCCACACATTTTCCCTGTGACAGCGCCCCTTCAACCCCCTGTGACAGCTCCAATGCTCAGGAACACCCAGGGAGCCTTTATCTGATTTTTCTCTGGCTCTTCTCTGTCACCAGGCAGGTGAAGACAAAGCACTTCTTGTGGCAGCACAACTTGGGATGCAAATAAAACCAAGATCAGCATTGGCAACACAAGGAGCCAAAAGCCACAACTACAGAGGCCACAGGATGAGCTGAAGGTGGAGAATAATCCTTAATTCAAGAGGAAAACCACTACAGAGTGCTGGTAGCTATAAATCACCCTCAGAGCTCCTTAGGAGAATTCCAGACAGGAAAACAAGAGACCTGCAGCACATCAGCAGCCCCTGGGGAATGCAAAAAAAAAAATTCCAGACTTGCTGGAGAAATGTGAGTCACTGTGGTGGGAAACTTCTGAAATGCAAGGGAGGGAATCACCTCTGTGGAGTATCAGTGAATCAAACCTGTAAAGGGCATGGAATAAACAGGAATAAATAAGAAAAACCTGTAGATTGAAATGAATCTTTCCTTCTAAGCTGTCGGCTTGGAGAGAGAGCACAGTGGCAGCAGCTCCTCAGGAATAAATGTGAGACATCTGTAGATAATAAATGTGAGACATTTATAGGTAACAAATACGACACATTTATAGATATTAAATGTGTGTGACACATGGCAGGGATGGAGCTGGTGGCCAAGGTTTGTCCCCAGTGCTTGGAGCCCTCTGGGCACATTCAGGGCATGGAAAGGAGCTGGAGAAGGGCCTGGAGCAGCTCATGCAGAGGCTGGGCATGAGCTCCAGGAGGGATCTGGGATCAGGAGATTTGCAGGGAGCTGCCTCAGGAACCTGCACGGGCTCAGTGCAAACCAAGGAATTAAAAACAATTCCATAACCAGTCCTGGAGAAACTGGGGGATGCAGCCAGGATGGGAAGGGAAGGGAAGGGAAGGGAAGGGAAGGGAAGGGAAGAAGGCTTTTCATGCACTCTGATGAGCTGGTCTGACATCTCACTGCTCGAGCTGACACTTATTACTGGAAATCTCAGCTTGTTTTCTTGCCATCAGCCAGGCCTCCCTCATAATTTCCTCAGATTTCTCCCTGTCAGGTCACTTTAGAATTTCTTTGAAATACAGACAGGCTTGTAAATAAATGGAGGCCAAGATGCTTCCCAGGGAGATGAGACAAGGCCTGTCAGGAGAAGAAATGAGGATTTGGAGCAGAGTCAACAAGAAGCACGTCTTTTGTTGCAATTGCTAACTAAGTGTAATTAACTTCCTGATGAGGTGCAGGATCTTAAGGACTGATTGGAGTTATAGACTAATCATTATTCATGAGAAATTAACAGACACTACTTACAGGGAGCTGAATGCTTTTTAAAAAAAAAAAAAAAAACCTGTAAAAGCTCACTGAGGCAAACACATCCCTGATCCAAGGCTGGGGATGAGCTGTTGGATGAGTTCCTCCTGGCCAGGGTGGTGTGGGGAGAGGAGAGGAAAAAGCTTCCCTAAATTTGAATCCCTGAGTGAGGCTCCAGAGGGAGAGGGGTGCAGCCCACCCCATTTCAGAGCTGTGCTCCATCACTGACCCCCTTTTCCAGGACAGCACCAGCCCTGTGTTCTCTGCAGGGTTCTGTGCTTTCAATCCAGGCAGGAGCAGCTCAGAGCTCACAGCCAGGCTCAGGTGAGGCAGCAGTGCAGGAAAACACCCAAAGCTTCATTCATCCTCCTGCACCAGCAGCTCCCCTTTCTGCCCAGCCTGGACTGCCCCTTAACTGGGCTCCAACTCCCTTGGCACTGCAGAGGGGTTTTTTTTGCCTTCCACACTCTTCTCACATCTCTGGGTCTCGAGGATCCTTGTTAGAAATTCCCCATATTTCTCCTTAATTACCGCATCACACGTGAAAGGCTCATCATTAGCAGCATCCAGAGTCTCCAGGCCTCCTGCAGCTCTGAGCTGAGGGGAACTGGAGCTGTCTGCACTTTTTCCTTGCAGGAAGCTCAGTCTGATTATTCCTGAGCTGCTCCTTTTGGGCAGGGTCTGCCAGGAGCTGCAGGGAGGGGCTGAGCTCTGTCAGGAGCCTCTGGCAGCCTGACAGGTCCTCTGGCAGCTCCAGGTGTTCACAGCAAGTGTCAGCTGGAGAAAGAAATCATTAATTTGGAAGGGACTGACCTAACAATGCAGGCAGGGCTTTTCTGGCCCTCACGCTGCTCGCCCAGGGCAATGAGTCAGCAGAGGAGAAGGAATTGCTTTATGTGCAAAACACCTGAGCTCAGTCCCTTGGAAATGAACGTTCCCATGGATTCCCAGCCCCCAGGAGCTCCCTGCATCTCTGTGACTCATCACAGCCCTATCCACAAACTGTGGGAGAGGAGGTGAGTTTATCTCTCCAGGTCCTGGAGCACCTCCCTGGAAATGCTGCTGAACTGGAGGGTTTGAGCAGCCCTGGAGTCGTGTCAAGGAGGGACTGTGTCAGTCTGAAAAGATACAACCCAATTCTGGATATTTGGGAAGGTCCTGTGGAGGTTCCACCTCTGGGTGTGTCCATTGGACACTCCCACATTCCTGCAGAAGAGGTGGGAGGAAGGAGCTGTGCAAATCCAAGGCTCTTCTTCAGTTTTCCAGTGCCGGGGAAATCTGCTCCATCTCCCACCTCTGCTCATCAGAGAAAGGAAGGATCAGCCAAAGGAGCTGCCAGCATTTTTCTTCCTGTCTGGTGTCTCCTTCCCAGAACAGCAGCCCTTGGACTGAGCAGGGGTTGGGAGCCACTTGCTCAGGGAATCCTGGTGCTGCAAGAAGGGTCAGACATTGCCCAGGGACTCTCCTGTGGGGCAGGAGAGCCTGAGGAACAAGGGTTTGTCACCCCTTCCTTGTGGCCTCAGTGCCAGGGCCTGGCAGGAGGAGCAGGGAGCAATTCCCTCTCCAGCACCATCCCTGCCCTCCACATCCACCTCCACAGGGCAGGGACAGGGACAGGGACAGGGACAGGGGACAGCCCTGCCCCAGTGAATGCAAGGACCAGGTGGGTGATTGCAGAGCAGCCCCAAACACAGAGAGCTGGGAATAATCCTGGAAAATGCCCTTAATCCCAGTCTCCTGCATCATCTAATAGTCCACATCCCCTCCTTCTCCTCTCTGTCCTGCCACATTTTTTGCCTCCAAGGTGACAGCAGAGATTACTGTGCTGGGAACCAAGCACAGCCCTGGCCTGACCCAACCACAGGGCTGTGTCACCTCCTGTCCCCAAGCAGTGACAGCCCCACCCCAGCACTGCACTCTGCATCCTCCCTTCCCTCCCAGAGCAGTTGGAGATGCTGAATTCCTGCCCCAGGACCCACCAGAAAGGGATGAATCCACCTGGGAAATAAGGAAATATTCCTCTCATGGCCCATTTGGAAGGAAGAAGGTGAATGGAGGTGTGTGACACTAAATATATAAAATAAATGTGCTCAGTTTTGCCAAGTGGCTCAGTAATGAAATGGAAACCCAAACAAATGGGAGATTCAATTGCAGTCCCATCATATTTTGCAGAAATGCATTGAACTGGCATTTTTATAAACTGAGAGATGCCTCTGTTACCAGAAGGTATCAGCAGGTGTAGAAGCAGGTGTTTGTAATGAGAATGAAATCCTGGGAATGTGAAGTTTATGAAAAAACAAAATGAAAACTCAAGGAAACCAGTGCTCAGTTCTGTCCTCCCTGAGGCATTTTTGAGGCCAGCCCTGAATCCCAGCATGGTTTGGGTTGCGAGGGACCTTAAAAATCATCCAGTGCCACCCCTGCCATGGGCAGGGACAGCTCCCACTGTCCCAGGCTGCTCCAAACCCCAGTGTCCAGCCTGGCCTTGGGCACTGCCAGGGATCCAGGGGCAGCCACAGCTTCTCTGGGCACCCTGTGCCAGGGCCTGCCCACCAGAACAGGGAGGATTTTTTTCCCAATATCCTGAGCTAAAGCTGTTTTCTGTCAGTTTGAAGCCATTCCCTCACCCTGTCTGTCCTGCCCCTCGACTGTCTCTGCCTGGAACATTCCCTGGAAACTGGGATTTAACCCTTCTCTTCCTGTGGGATTGATGCAAGCTCCATTTCTCCCCTCAGAGCTCTCCTGCCTCCACCCTCCTGCAGGCAGGGAAATCCCACTGCACTGGGAGGGGCTGGATAACCCCCCCTGTTCAGCAGGGAATAAATCACCAGGATGGGACAGGGCAAAGGCAGGGATGGAGGTAATTGGACAATCAGGGAACTGGAATTGACACAGGCAGATCTCCCAGAGAAGCCAGCCAAGAGCAATCCATAGGAAGGGTTACAAAGGAGCTCCTGGAAATGGAGATAACAGATGTGGGGAGAGCTGAGCCTCTGTCAGAGCAGATAATTGGGATCTTCAATGGCTCCATGGAAGTCCTGCACTCCTAATTGCTGCAGCACCTGCCTTCTCTGGCTGGCACAGAGCTCCAAACCTTCAAGGAGATCAAAAAACTATAAAAGGCTGAAAGATTCCTGGCTTGCAGGCAGCTGCTTTGTTGGGAAAGCCATCCCAGCAAGGCCACCTGGCAGCTGCTGGGCTGCGGGAAGGAAGCAGGAGATCCCACTGGGTGCTGCAGGATGAGCTAAAGGTGGAATTTTTCTCCTTGAAGCTGGTCAAGAAGGCATTTCCTGAGGCAGGAGTCTCCCAGTTTTCCACTGGGGTGGGATGTTCTCCCTCAGCCTGCTCTGTGCTCCCACAGGGATTGACTGGGGAGAAAAGCAGCAACCCCAGGTGGTCACTCACTGGTCAGACACAGAGTGAGGGACAGCTTTGGGGATAACAGAAAATGCACAGAGGATAAAAAAACTCCGTCAGGTGGGAGTGCAGGGCACTCAGAAACGAGCCCAGCTTGTGGGCTCACAGCTCTTCCTTCCCTCCCTGCCTGTGTGGGGCTCAGACAGAGCCAAATGTGGCTCCTGCCCCGTGAATTCCGCGGGATGGAGCAGGATGCAGAGGGAAGGGGCACCGTGGCTATTTGGAGCAGCTGAAGGCGTGACAGCTCCCAGGGAGAAGCCAAGAGCAGCCCCCAGGTTTGTCACCCACCCCTGCATCCGTGGGGAATCGGCCCTGGAGCCCAGGTCCTGCTGGGAATTTCCCCTCCAGGCACAGCAGCCTCTCAGGGTGCCACTGGATCCCACAGGGAAAAGCTCCCTGGGCATGGGCTCTGCTCCATGCTGAGCCCTGAGCAGGAGACTCGAGCTCAGCACAGCTCAAACAGCCATGGACTGTGCTGGTGAGCAGTGCAGTAATTATCAGTGTCCTAATGATCGATTCCCAGCCAATTTCCTGGCTTCACTGATCTCCCTGGTCCAGGTTTAGGCTGAAATGCCCCAAACCAGGCTGTTGTTTCTGGGTTTTCCCCCATCCAAGCCTGCAGAGCAGTCCAGAGAGCCAGGAGGGAGAGAGGCTCCTCCAGGCTCCTCCAGGGCTCCCTGCTCAGAATCACGGAATTGTCAAGGTTGGAAAACACTTCTAATTCCTCATCAAGGCCAACTGTCAATCCAGCACTCCCAACCAAGCAATTCCTCCCCTCTGCCTCACCAAGACAGAGGAGGAAAACATGCCAGGAGATGTGGGAAGCCTCCTTATGGCAAGGCAGCCCTCAGCTTTCAGAACTCTCCTTCACAAGGAGAACAAAATTCTCCTTAAAAAATATATAAAATAATTCTGTTTATAAAATTATATGAAATAATTCTGCTTAAAAAATATATAAAATCATTCTGCTTAAAATTGTCTAAGAAATAAATGGAACCTGCAGGAACCCAGCCCAGAAAGGCTTTGCAAAGGCTGAGGAAGCAGAGAAACCAGACCAAGGCTGTTTCTGGAAGCACAAATGCTCTGCCTTGACGTGGGAATGTCCTTCATGAGCGAAACACAAAGCTGAACATGGAGGTGTCCCTGCCTCTTTCACAGGAGCTGAGATGGGCAGGGTGGCACAACCTCTGAGGCCCTCAGTGACACCTCCTCCTGTCCCCTGGCTGCTGGGGAGGAGCTGCAGCAGGGATGGAGGTGGTGACACCCAGCACTCCCAGAGGAATGAAACCAAGGCCAGGTTTATAGGACATATCTTTCATTTTTATTTTGGCAGTTTAAATCTCTGAGAGGACTTTAAACAAAAAAAAAAAAAAACCCAAAGAATCGCAATTCCATCAGGTTGGACATTGGGGTTTGGAGCAGCCTGGGACAGTGGGAGGTGTCCCTGCCCATGGCAGGGGTGGCACTGGGTGGGCTTTGGGATACAAAGGACAGAGAGCACTCTGGACTTCATTAGCATAAGAGATTTGATAATCAAGATGCCTTGGCAAGAGCAAATAGGACTGTGAGGATTAAATCAAGATGGCTGAAGATTGAATCAAGGCTTTGCCAGAAAGGAAAATCACATCAACTTCTGTAAGCAAGAGATGTAAAATGTCTAAATTTGCTTATGTGATTATTAACCCAATCATTGTAGTAAAAAATTACTAACCTTCCTGGAATAGTATATGAACTTGTGTAGTCCATGATAAATTTAGATTCTGACCACAACCAGTCAGTCTCTCTGTCTCTCTTCATCACCAATAGATGGGCTTTAAGTTTTCTCCCAACCCAAACCATCCTGGGGCTCTGGATGTCTGGACAACGATCCCCAAGGGCTGCACAGGCCAGGAATGAGCAGCTGAATGTCACTGGACGTGGCTCTGTCCCCAGTCCTGGAGTGAGCAGGGACCAGGGGATTCCCTTGGATTGCCTTAGACTTGGCTACCAGGAATGGTTTTGTTTTTTTTTTTCCAATGCAGCCAGGCACATAAAAATACAAATAAGCAGCCGGTAGGATTTTTAAAAGCACATAATCCCTGGTAATTTTGTGGGAGGGAGGTGCCTGAATACAGATAAGGATCTGGCTGCAGGTTCCAGGCATTTACAGAACCAATCCCAAGGGATGCCTTGCTGGGATACCCACAGAGCCTTTCCTGCCCTGGAACCAGTTTAAACACCAGTCCCTGCTGCTCCTCAGAGATGCTGCTGGGTTTCCCAAGGACTCCTGGCACACAGAAATCCCAAAGTTTCTGTAGAGCAGCACTCCCTGTGATTGCTGCAAGGAATATGGCTCTGCCAGAGGCACAGTAGCTGCTGAAAGCTCCAGCTTTGGAATATTCAAATGACATGCAAAATGCATGCAGAGGCATTACTCATTAATTAATCTAAATAATTGACTATTTCAGAAGTGTGTCTGATCTCCTCCTGCAGCTGCCTCCTTTGCTGGGCCATTGTTCTGTGGACATCCATGGGAAAGATTTGGGGGATGCACAAAATATTGAGCGTTTGACTGTGGCAGGAGTAAATATGCTTTTTATCCAAGTCCTCCAGAAGCAATTAATTAACATTATAGCCTCCAAAAAGGGAGCTCTCCATAAATCACTGTCACTAAACCAACCTGCTTGGGTCGCTGCAAAAAAAAAAAAAAAAANAAAAAAAAAAAAAAGTTGTTTTATGTGCACAGCTTACATAGCTGAGGCTGCTATCCCTGGATGATCAAAGAGGGATTGAATAAATACATTCCTTGGGAATAAAGAGCTTCCAGGCAGTTTACACTCCAACAAGACTTGGAGTGCATGTTTTTCCATGCTAACAGAGCAAACATCTTCATCCCCAGTGAGATTCTGTCTGCAAGGGGTGAGTGTCCCACTCTGCCTGAGAGGGAGGGAGGGACCCAGGGCTCTGTCTGCTCCATAGGATCTGTGGGATCAATAGGATTTCTAGGATCCATTTTGCTTTCTGATTTATAGGACATATCTTCCATTTTTATTTTAGCAGTTTAAATCTCTGAGAGGACTTTAAACCAAAAAAAAACCCCCGAAGAATAGCAATTCCATCAGTGAGACTGAGACATGCAGGGTGAGAAACCCTCAGGGCCTGATCTGATTTGCAGAGGTTTGAGGGTTTGCTCAGCCTCTTCTTCATAAAATAACAGGTTTAACATAAAAAAGTTTATTTTCCTTTTAGTTTTGTGGTTCTTTTCTGTTTTCAGGAATTGGCACTGACTTGAAGGAAGGTTAAATGTTCATGATTTGCTTTTCAGACTAGAATTTTTTTTAACCTCCCTTTTTATCATTTCAACCCCTTTCTGATGGTATCATTTTCTTTCTCGCTTTGCAAGTGAAGCCTGGTGGTGAGCTTGGATGGGATTTATGGGAAAATGGAGAGTTTGGATATGATTTCTCTGGAAATGGACCTCTCAGAGTTTGTCACCTGGTGATACCAGAGCTTTCCTTGATTGCAGACAAAATCCAGTCTCTTCTAAAGGCAATGATCCCAAGGACAGCTCTTCCCAACATCCTGGATGGGGACATCAGCAAGGAAATGATCCCAGGCCCAGTGCAGCCCGTGGTGGGAAGAGGTTCCCAACTGTGGTCGTTCAACAACAAAAAAATGAAGAATATTTTCTTCCAAGAAATAACTCCCAGCAAAGGAAGAGACTGGGATTTCTGAAGAGCTTCCATATGTATTTTAAACTCGGCTTTGGGAATCCAGCCATCTGTCCAAATATTGAAATTCCTCAGCCGTTTCAAGTGGGCGTTCATCAAGCAAAAACATCCAAGGGAGCTCCCACGCCTGCTGTGTTCCTGGGCTTGGGCCACAGCCAAACACCATTGACACAATTTTCTTGCTTTTGCATCTTAATTTTTTTTTTTTTTTAATTTTTTTTTTTTTTTTTTTTTTGGCTGCAAATCATCTCGGAGTGGGAGCAAAATAGAGCTGTCAGTGTGGCAGGGCCACGTGTCCTGTGGAGCCACTGCAGGTGGGGACAGCGTTGTCCATGTGCCCATGGAGATGGAGAGGAGGAATATTCTCCACAGTGGCTCCTTGTTGCCTTCCATGTCCCTCCAGGAAGGGCTGGAGAACCCCAGGAGGGTCTGGTCACACAGGCAAGGCCTGCTCTGCACCACTTCCCTGGGTTTGCTTTCATACTTTGCTTTAAAAAGTTATTTTTTGCTTTTCTCTTCCAAATCTGGCTGTCATTTCAAGGTAAAGGAAATAATTCGAGTAGGGGAAGGAGAAAGGAGGGCTCAGCAATGCAAGGACAAAATGCTCTCCTGACAGCTTCAGAAAGGATCCTTCTGCTCTGGAAATGTCACTGCCCTCCCAGCTGGAGCTGAGTTTTCAAAGCCATGGCTGTGGAAGGTCTGATTTCCATAGGTTCTGACCCAGAAACTGAGCCAGGCTCGTCTGGAATGATCCAAAATGCTGTGCCCAGGGACTGTGGGATGTGGAGAGCCCAGAAGGAGGGTGGTGGAGATGTCCTTGGCACTGTTGTGGTCAGGAAGGGACAGACTGGGCCCAGGATAAGGAACTGCAGGTCTGGAGGGGAATCGTGGCTGCTGCACCCACAGAAAGCAAAGGATGAACAAGGCCCAGGCCTGGCAGGACATTTTTGTTGGTGGTGGGATTTCAACCAGCTCCAGAACCCAGAATTCATCTTCTCCCTCAATCCGGTGACCACCAGCCCTTCAAAACCTTGATTTCATCTTCTCCCTCAATCCTGTGGCCACCAGCCCTTCAGAACCCTCCAAAGGTCCCTGTCCCTGTTCCTGGTATGGAACATTTCTCACAAGGCACAGAGACCCTCACCTGCCTCCAGCTCCCCAGGAATGGCTGCTGGGCCTGGCACAGCCAGGAGAAGTTGGGCAGACCTTGGGGATTTCACTCAAGACTTTGGATGTCCAAGATTCGGGATTTCAGGAGATGTTTTCAGTCAAAGCCACGGAGGGTGGTTTGGTAGAATGTAGTTGATGAATGAGTGAGGAAATCAAGGCTTGGACCTTCAGTGCTCGTGTTCTTTGTACAAGGCTGGTTCTGAGTTATCTGTGCCATCAGCTGTTAGGCTTTTCCCATATTTTTGACCAAAAAACACCTGGAAAAAGGCCCAAGGATTGGTGGGAAGAAGAAAAGCAGAGTGTGATGGGCCTGGGAAGATTCCCTGGCAGAGATCTCTGGTGAAGGAGCAGCCCAGGAGCTCCTGGTGACACATCCAGCGAGGAGGAATGTTCATCCTTGCTCTGTCCAAACCATGAGACCTCCACCTGGGGTTTTCCAGGTGTTTTGTCAGAGGGAGATCACTCCATTTAATCCCAGCACTTTTCCTGGCACTGATAAACTGGTCTCCCGAAAGACATTCCCAGATTGAAGCCAGGATGGAATTCTTGTGCTTTTCCACTTTTCTGTGCCCACCAGGACTCACTCTTCTTGTCCCCCACCTCGAGATTTGGCTTGGTTTGTTTTGTTCATAAACTCAAAGTAAAAAGTTCATCCTTTTTTTTTTTTTTTTTTTTTTTATTTTATTNTTTTTTTTTTTTTTAATCTGAGGATTTGGGAAGTTCGTAACATGTTAAATCTCTCTCTAATCTCATAAATATAAATGACAATATTGTGATGAGCCAAAGAGGTGCAGACAAAGCAGGATCATTAAATCTGAGACTTTTAATGGATAATAAATACATTCCTTCATCTGAGACTGATGAGGAGAACTTTGCTTTCTGTATTTTCTCTCTCATAGAGAACTGGGGATGAAAAAAATGAAATACCTTCAATGCAGCTTTTATACAGTTCCAAACACCCAAAACTGCTCACTCTTAGGGAACTGCATATTCCTAAATTTTGGGCAAGGTCTGACTGGGACATGCTGGAAAAGCAGCACATGAGATTTTATTGTCCCAGCTGTGAGAAACAGATGGATCTGGCTGTAAAGGGTTTCATCCACTGCTTTAAGCAGTGTTTGGGAAACCTCTTCACACCAATATTTCTCTGTCTTCCCTTTCATAAGGAAAATTTTCCCTGAAGCAGGACACTCAGAGAAGGTGTGTGCCAGTCCTTGGAAGTTTTTGGGATCCACAGAGAATCTGATCTGCTGCTGCAGATTGTCCTGCTCTGAGAGCAAGAATGGATTAGAGACATCCAGAGGATTTTTCCATGGAATTGTGGAATATCCCCAGTCAGAAGGGACCCACAAAGGTCACCGAGTCCAGCTCCTGGTCAGGACTCCCTAACAAGAAGAACCAGAACCCACCAGAAACACCAATGCCTGTGGAGGGAAATCTGGCTGGGCTGTGACTTCACCCACAGAAATACTTCACAGACAATTGCTATGTGGAATAAATTGCTGGGATCCTTTCCCATCTAATTACACCCCAGCCCACGGTGGGATGCTCAGGGCAATCAGGATCAAACATGGCAAAGCTGTCTGACAGCATCAAAGGCAATGTTTGATGGCCAGAAATCCATTCCTGAGCAGACATCTGCTCACTGAACCAGCCACGAGATGAAATTCATTCCTCACAGAGTGGGCTCTGAAATCCCCCTCCTCCTCCTCCTCCTCCTCCTCCTGTACAAACACAGAATTTGCATTGATTTAGGAAGCCTTGCAGCTTTTGAAATTGTGTGTTAATTAAAAATGTTCCATTCACAGGAGAACAGGGGGAAGGTTTGAGCAGGAATTGCCACAGATCTTGCTGCAGTTACAGCTCCAGCTGCAGAGACTCGGGGGTGTCCCTGTGGGCATTCCTGGGAAAGGCAAGGAAGTGCTGACACAGAGCTGGGATCATCCCAAACTGCCCCTGTGCTCAGCAGTGCTGCCTTTAGTGGGATGGGCTGGCTTGGGAGGGACCTGAAGATTAAATGTGACTTTTCATCCCAGTTTTTAACCTTGATGCTTCCCCTTTGAAACAAGCCCAAAAATGACCAGCAAGAGCCCTGCCCTCCCTCCATCCCTGCTGGCATCCTCTGGATTGGGTCAGGAGGGAATCTCCAGGGCTGTGCCCTTCCTGAGATGTTCCAGTCACAGCCAGTTCCACGTTCCCAGTACAAACTCATCCCAAAGCAGCTCAGTCCCTGCTCTCTGTAATTGCAGTTCCTCTCATTCCTGCGCTCCCTTTCCTAGGAAGCCTTCACCTGCTTCTTTTGTGATTTCCAAGGATTATAAATGAGGACATTTATTTCACATTGCAGGCAAACTTATTTGGAGAAGCAACAATCATAAGAATAGGCAGCAGCTGTGAAAGACATTTTATTTTTTCCGTCTGAATAGCAAAAGTTTCTCATTTACCTTCCAGACACTCTGGGAACACGCTGCTCTGGAATTAAATACATGTTACCAGCAAAGAATCAGGGGGTGAAAGGAGGGATTGCTTGAGAATCCATTGCGCTGCTTCCCAGCAAAATAAAGGACTTGGAAAATATTGCAGACAACTCTTCTGTGGTGCCCAGACTGGAATCAGCCTCTCCAATGCCACGGAGAGTTTCTCACCAGAGGAAAACCCTGCCTGCTCCTGAGCTTTGGGAGCTGATTCAAACAGGAGCCAATTGTTCTGGAAGCCACCAGGTGCCACCAGCAGCAGCAGCAGCAGCAGCAGACTCCCTCCTGCCAGGGGGAGAGGTGGCACTGCAGCAAAGGAGGGCTGGGAGTGACCTGGGGAAGCCACCAGAGGAGAGGGGATGAGCAGCACATCCCTGACCCCATGGGCTGAGCCACAGCAACGATTTGGGATTTTAAAATAATCCTTCAGTATCCAGGTCAAAGGCACAAAATGACCTTGGGCGAGTCTGTTGTGGCCAAAGCGCAGGACCTGGCACCTGGTGTTGTTAAACCTCACTCACATTGGTGCATTTGGGCCCCGGATCCAGCCTGTCCAGGTCCCTGTGCAGAGAGCCCTGCTGCCCCCAGCACACCCACACTCACACCCTGCTCTGTGCCATCTGCACATTTCCTCTTGGTGGGCTCCTGTGGATAAATGCTCAGAGTCCCCCAGGGCACCCACAGCACAGCAAACACTCAAACCACGCTCACCTTCTCCTGACTGACACCTTAAACCCAAGGTGAGCTGCCCTTCCAGCAGCCTGAGCTGACCCTCAGAGCCCAGGAGAGCTTCCTGGGCTGGGCTGGGCTGGGCTGGGAGCGCTTCAAACCCTGTCCTTAACCAGCTCCTGTCCCTGGAAACTGCCCTGCACTTGCTGCCTTTCACCTCGGGGCTCGCTGCCCTTGTTAACACCTCGCTCACTTCCCCTGGCAGGCAGCGAACCAGGAGCATTCCCAGGGCAGGACCAAGCTGCTCGGCAGATGGATTCTGTCCTGGAGTGCAGCTGACATCAAAGGGCCTCCTGGAAGGATTCCTGCCCATCTGCAGGAGGGTTTGGGATCACGCTGCTGCACTCAGGACAGAGCTGCGAGCTGCAGGGAGGCTCAGAGCTCTGCTGGTGTTCTGCACCTCCTGCTTGATCCCAGAGCAGCTCCTGCCCTTGTTTGTTTGCATTTTTTCAGAGTGAACTCAGATTTTTGGGTTTATTTTCGCTCCCTTTCCCACCCCCGCCTCGGCAGAACCATCAATTCCAAGTTTGCTTTTTTTTCCCACAGGATGAAAACCTTTTCTATTCACAAACCATCTGGGCTTTGTTAGGCTTTGTTGAGCAAAGCTTGGATCTGGAGCTGCAGACTCCTCAACCCTTCCCCAGCACACTCAGGCAGCTCCCAGCCCTTGCTGACAGCCCAGGCAGATCCCAGATTATTTGCCAAGGGATTATTCATCCAATTTGCCCATTATTCCTGGAGTAATTTTCCCATTATTCACCACATTCTGCTGGCCCACCAGCTGCAGCCCAAAGCTGGCAGCTCCTGCTGTTCTGCAGTGGCCAAAAAATGATCCCACGTCCACAAATTCACCCGTGGGGGGGTCTGACCCTCTGGACACCCCTCTGGAATTTCAGGTGCCAAGGGCTCTGTTGGGACAGCCCTGGCCATCCCTACACATTGCAGAGAAGGCTGTATTCCTGAATAATGAATGTAAACACATGTGCTGAGAGACCTCCTGGGTGACCAGAAGAGGAGAGACAGAGCCTGTGGGAAGAAATTCAAAGATCCTCTTGTGTTTTTTCATTGAGGAAAATGAAAAAACAAAACAAAACCAAACCAAAACAACCTAAAAAAGCCCCAAAAAACCCCAACAGCAAAAAACCAGAACCCACCTGCAATCATGCAGGGCAGCTGCAGAGTCCAAAAAATTACAATTTGCTCAGGAACAGATCAAGTTGAAAATATGAAGGAGGTCCTTAAATATAAAAATCATGCAGAAATAGCCTGTCAGAGCAATAATGAGGGGGTGAAGGTTCCTTGAAGACTATGTTGTGCTCACCAGTGCTGCTGAAAATCCCAGGAATTCTGCTCCAGGTGCTGCCAGGGCCCCACATTTTGGGTTACTCAGGCTCAGCTCAGGGTCCAGCTCTGACAGCAGAAATTTGGGATCCCCAGGACACGGGGGAGGAGTTCTCCACACTTGTCATGGAATCAAAAAATCCCACTCCAGGTGTTCCATGTCCTTCCTTCCCCACAATATTCCTGGGAATTCCTGGCTGGTGGGTTAAAGCACTTTTCTGGCAGTGGTTATTTTTTTATCTTTTCACATCTTAATTCTCAGATTCGTCTCTCGATTCATCCCGAAGCACAATTATCATGCAGCTAATGAAATAAGTAATATTTTCTCATTCCAAGAAATCTCGTTAAGATAATTAGCAGGCTCCTCTGGCAGCTGAGGTTGGTTTTACTCTGTTAAATGTGTGGGGGGTTTTATTTCTCTGCTTGTCTAGGCCCTGTCCCCTCCCTCCACGTGTGAGGGAGGAGGAAAACAAGGAGCTGTGTCCCCCTTGGAGTAGGGATGGGCAGGGGGCCAGGACAGAAAGTGTCCCTGTTTGATGTGACACCCTGAAGGGACACAGCTCGTGTCACTTTTCCAGCTCCCTGCTGTCCCTCCAGCCACCTTTCCCCAGGTTCTGCTCCCTCTGCAGGGTTTTTGCTCTGTGCAATGTCACTCCTGCAGGAAGGGACTGTTTGTGCCTGCCCTTCCTCGTTGGGTTTGTGCTCAAACCAGCATCCAATTAAGTGTGGAGTTGTGTTGTTCAACTCTGCAAACTCCTGTCTAGACACTCTCGTTTCTGTTTGATTATAATTCAGCTGGGATCAGTTCCTGACTCAGTGACATTAAATCAAACAGGAAAAAAAAAAAAAAGAAACCCCACCTGGATGCTGCTCCCTCCATCTCTGTAAATCAAAGCCAGGAAATCAATCCTGGAAATCATCGTGGGGGGCTCTGACGTCCTGAAATTTCATTTGGAACTTCAAGGACCAGTTTGCAAAGGGGATGCAGGACCCTGAGAGTTTCAGGTCTTTTATTCCAGTGAGTTCCAGCTGTGTGGAATGCACGAGGTGAGCACAGCACCTAAGTTTGATTTGGCAGAGCAAGCCCAGGGTTAAACCTGACTCTACCACAGAACCTCAGCATCTGATGAGCTGCTGGGTGTGCTGGGATCCTGCCCAGGTATGTGGGATGTGCTCCACAGAAATGGTTTGGGGCTTGGCAGCAGAGCTGGGTCCCATTTTACCATCTCAAATAAAGGGAGAAGGATCCCAGAACCCTGCAGGAGGTTCAGTTTCCCCTGATGGCTCTGAGTGCTCTGATGTACCTGCGTCACCCTCAGGGAAGGAGGAGAGTTAAGGATCCAGGCCCAGACTGTGCAGACAGCCCAGCCTGGGGGTGCCCAGGGTACAGCACAAACCCCTTTCCACAGCAGCCCAAGGTTTGGGTTCCTGGGTCCCAGCTGCTTTTCAGCCTCTCAAACAGAAGAAAAGCTGCATTTTCACCGATTCCAGGGAGATTTGACCCAAAACCTTCACAAACCTGCCAGGAAAAGAGATTTGAGCACTTTGAGACTCCACACTGGGTAAGATTACAGCTCCAATTCCCTTCCTAAAGCAGCCTGAAATTCCCTGTGTTGGTTCTCAGTGATATCCATGCTGAGGAGAACCTCCTGCTATTTATCAGTGTCTGTTAATTATCTCCAATCAGGACCCTGACAATGCCAGAGCATCCTTTGCCAGATGACAGTTATGTCACTCCTAAAGTTGGAAAATCTTGCCCTTGCTCATGGGAAAAAAAAAAAAAATCACCCCATTGGCTTCAAGTAAATTCCTATTTAATGGGGGCTGCAAATCTTTTCCCTTTCTCCTGAAAACCCCATCAGTGTCCTCAGAGGAGGAGCTGAGGATGAGCAGCTCCTGTCAGACACTGAGCAGTAGAGAAATTCTGTTTGACAGGATTCTGAATTAATTTGATCCAAAGCACTTCAGTCTGAATAAAGAAATGAAATCATCTGATATAGGTCAAATATTCCCCCGCCAGCCCAAGGGAAAATTGAGTGTCTTTTGAGAAAAGTGAAAACAGGTACTGGAATCACATCACCCTCTGGAAAAGTGTCTGACAGGAAATTCCTCAGCAGAAAATTATGGTTTTTCTATGCTTTATCTGAGCTTTATTCATGCTTTATCTATGATTTATCCGTGGCTTATCTATGGCTCTCTGTGGTTCATCTCTGGTTATTTCTGGCTTATTTCTGGTTTTATTATGGCTTATCTATGGATTATCTGTGGTTTTTCTGTGCTTTATTTATAGTTTATCTATGATTTATATATAGTTTTATTATGGTTTATTTCTGGTTTTATTATGGTTTATTTCCAGTTTATTTCTGGTTATTTATGGTTTATTTATGGTTTATCTACGTCTTTCAATAGTTTCCTTATGGCTTATCTATGGCTCTCTATGGTTTATTTATGTTTTTATGTTTGTTTATGGTTGATGGCTTATCTCTGGTTTATTCATTTTTTATCTGTGGTTAATCTTTTACCTATGGTTTATCTGGTTTATCTATGGTTTATCTATGGTTTATTTATGGGGGTTTTTTTTATGGTTTATCTATGGTTTATTTATGGGGGGTTTTTTATGGTTTATCTATGGTTTATTTATGGGGGGTTGTTTTTATCATTTATCTATGGTTTATTTGTGGTTTATCTACGGCTCTCCATCGTTCATCTATTGTTTACCTATGATTTATCTGTGGTTGATCTGTGACCCTCCCACGGCTCTGGGGCTGCCTGCTCCGTGCCAGGGCACTTTGCAGACAGCTCTGACTCCTAAACGCAGCTTCACCTGCTCGTAATCACACCGAGCAGGAGGGTGGGGGAAACATTCACTTGGTTGGGGGTATTTATGAGCGTTGTTTCCAGCAGCCCTGCACAGCCATGAGTGTGATAAGTATGTAATTGTTCATCAAACCTTTTAATAAGTAAATATTTGATTCATTAAACTTTGTGAGCAGAATGTTGTAGTTTCCTTGACCCAACTTGAGAGACCACGATATGTTGTAACAACAAATGCTTCCCCTAGGTATGTTGTAACCAGTATAACCACATTTTTAAAAGAGCTGCCTTTGGTAATAAGAAATGTTAAGTAAGCATAAGATAAGGTTATATATGCTTGTGAGTTAAAGACTGCATATCTTGATATGCCTGGGGGTTAGAGATTTGCAAACCCTGCGGATAGATAAATCTTCCACAGAAGGACAATTGGAGCAGATGCAGAGACGCCCTATCCGATATCAGAAAATGGCAGATGCAGAGGCCCCCTGCCCCAGTCACGTACAACAGGGAAGAGGAGCGTACAAAAGGGAGGCTTTGGCTGTAATTCAGTGCGAGCCCGTGGTGGATGCTCGGAGCTCCCACAGGTCGCCCAGCGCTGTATTTTGCTTGCTGTATGTTTTGCTTATAATTATTATAAAATTAAAGACTGGATTTGCCACAGATTGGACGTGTTGGCTCAATTAATCTATAACAACGAGGAGACAGCACGTGTGGGCAGATGTGCAGGGCCCTGTGCTGTGCTCTGTCACCAGCAGAGCTCCTCTGGAACGGTGCCGAGCAGCTCCGGAGGGACAGCGGCCACTCCCGCTCGGCTCAGCCCACGCCAACCTCTGCTGGCCTTGCCTGGGGTGCCCACAGGAGGCTGCTCTGGCCGTCCTGTCCCTTCTCCCGCAGTGAAGATGTGGGTAATTAGTCCACAGTTACCTTTCCTGGCCTACTTTGGAAGTGACATTTCCTCCTGGAGTTTCTCTGGCTGCTGCTCTTTTAGCGCCAATTAACTCTGTGCTGCTGACGAGGGCTCTGCTCCGTCGCTGGGGGAGCCATGGCCACCCGTGGAGCTCCTTCTCCTTCCACTCACCGAGGCACTGCTAATTGGCCTGACTCCCTCTGCCCCTTCCCCAAAGATCTTTCTTCATCTGCAGAGCTTGAAGGGATGGCAAATGTTAATGTGCAATTGATGGAGCAAAGAATTTCCTGCAGGAAGCTGCTGATCCACGCGCTCGGCCAGGCCGCGGCCCAGCAGCGAGGGACACGGGCTGACACCCCGTGATCTGCCAGAGAAATGGCCCAAAATTGTCACTCAGGAGCGCCCCTAATTGCTGAACCCGTCAGAGAGAAGCAGTCCTGAGTGCCTGGCACATCCCCAGCGGAGGGGCTGACAGGGAAATCCCTCCCAGCACAGGACAGGCCCTGCAGAGAACCCCAAACCTCCTGAAGCCAAAGGGGGAGATTCACCCAGAGCCTTTCAATCCCTCTGCAGGGCTTGGAGCTGTTATCTCACCCTGACAAAGAGCAGGGAAATCAAATTTCCAATGAAGGGAAAATGAAAGTTCCCCTGCCCAGACACCTGAACTCCCCCAGCAGCACCAGCAGCGCTGATTTTGCTCTCACAAGGGTGGGGTTTCCACTTCAGAGATGGCATTGGGGCTCTTTTATGGGGAAGGGGGGGAATTCCCCACAAATTTAGGGCAGTGGGTGAACAGCAGCATCCAGTAAATCAGCAGTGAGGAGGAGGAAGAGGGGAGGAAATGCTGTCCCAAATCTGCAGGGCTGTCACACTCTCCTACGGGGAGGCTGTGCCTGAGTGACTGCTGGGCATTTTTGGGGGGCTGGAGCTTTAAATGTCCCTCAGAAACTTCAGGATTCCAGCTCCAGGTGTCTGCAGAGCCTGGCCAGACAGGGAGGGGTGAGTTCCTCACACACAGGCTCTGCTGGAGGAGCCTCTTGCCTTCTCTCCTTCTGAGCAGGGTTCAGGTTGGGATTAAGGTTAGGGTTAGGATTAAAGGTTAGGGTGAGAGTGAGAGTTAGGGTTAGTATTAGTGTCAGGATTAGGCCTAGTGTTGGGGTTAGGATTGGAGTTAGAGTTAGGGTTTGGGCTGGGGTTATGGTTGAGTTTAGGTTTAGGACTAAAGGTTAGCATGAGAGTGAGAGTTAGGGTTTGTTAGGTTGAGTGTTAGGGTTAGTATTAGTGTTAGGATTAGGGTTAGTGCTTGGTTTAGGATTAGAGTGTGAATTACGGTTCAAGCTGGGGTCATGGTTGGGTTTAGGGTTAGGGGAGTTTTGGGCTTATAGTTACAGTTAAGGTAGGGTTAGGTTTAGGATTATGGTTGGGGTTTTTGTTTGGTTCATGAATAAATTAGTGTCAGGTTTATGTGTAGGGTTAGGATTATGTTTACTTGGGCTGAGTTCTCTGTCCTTATCTGAGCCTGAATCATATCCCTGATATCAGACTCCTCCTAACATGGAGGGAGCACACATGGAGGATGGATCAGGGGCCTGGAGGAGCCCTGGAGGGGCCAATCCAGGGAGCTCCACACCCACAGACCCCCAGCAGCACTCAGAGACCACCTCATCCTGCAGGATTTAGGGGAAATACATCAAATAAAGGAGTATTTATGGTACAGAAAGGATTTATGCATCTAGCTGTGAATATCACATCAAAGCACACAAATGTCCAAATACTCTCCTTGATATCTGGGGTTCCCTGTGAATTAAATGTAGAGAGGGAAATGATTTTATGAGTTTGCAGATAGAATAACAGAATCCCAGGATGGTTTGGGTTGGAAGGAACCTTAAAAACCACCCAGTGCCACCCATGGCTGTCCCAGGCTGCTCCAAGCCCCAGTGTCCAACCTGGCCTTGGGCACTGCCAGGGATCCAGGGGCAGCCACAGCTTCCCTGGGCACCCTGTGCCAGGGCCTGCCCACCCTCCCAGGGAACAATTCCTTCCCAGTATCCAACCTAAATTTCCCCTCTTTCTTTCTAGACCCATTCCCCCTTGTCCTGCCGCTCCAGGGCCTTGTCCAAAGCCCCTCTCCAGCTCCCTTGGAGCCCCCTTTAAGCCCTGAAAAGAGCTCTAAGGTGACCCTGAACCTTCCTTTCCCCAGGTGAACACCCCCAGTCCCCCATCCCCAGTGCAGACCAGTTGACTCCAGTGCTGCCAGCCCTGTCCAGCACAGGGAGCAGCGAGGGGTGGCAGTGCCAGCCCTGTGGCTCTGTCCCTGCACGTGCCCTGCAGGCAGGAGATGGGCAGCTCCTTTGTGCTGTGCTGCAGAGCCAGCCTGCAGCCATTCTTTTTATTGCTGATGCTGCTTCCTATGGAAACAATTTCGTGCTAATAAGCTCCATTTATAATGGTAAGGAATGGTTCGGTGGGATAATTGTCTCTAAATACCATTCACGGCTTTGTTGCTTTTTCCTGCGTGTTGCTAATTATTCTGCATCTGAAATAGCACCCGGAGAAGCCACTGAATGCCACTGAATAGGGCTCTGAGCACTCCGAGAGGATGAGGCAGGGTGTGATTAGGAATATCAAGGCCCTAATCCAGCAGACAAAGCCCTGCTCCCTGTGTCTGCACAAAATCAAAGCCTTTGCAAAGCTGGGGAAATTCAGCGTTCACCGAACCCCAGGGGCCCTGCAGGGATGGATGAGGAATTTCCTGTCACAGGAGCAGCATTCAGAGAATCCCAGGATGGGCTGGGTGGGAAGGGACCTCAAAGATTGTCCAGTGCCACCCCTGCCATGGGCAGGGACAGCTCCCACTGTCCCAGGCTGCTCCAAACCCCAGTGTCCAACCTGGCCTTGGGCACTGCCAGGGATCCAGGGGCAGCCACAGCTTCTCTGGGCACCCTGTGCCAGGGCCTGCCCACCCTCACAGGGAAGGATTTCTCTGTGATATCCAACCTGAATTTCCCCTCTTTCAGTCTGAAGCCATTCCTGATGTCCTGTCACTCCAGTTCCTGATGGAAGGTCCCTCTCCCATTTCCTTGTAGCCCCTTTCAGGTCCTGGTGGCCAAGGATGGAGTTTGAACCCCCCCCCTGCTCTGCCCACACCTGGGAAAGGCCCCTCCTGGGTGGCTCCTTTCAGGGACTGCACAAGCACAGCCGGAGCAGCAGGAATTGAAATCCATGCCTGGTACATCCACCATGGCCAGAAGGGTGACCCCATCACTGCCTCAGATGATTTGAGCTGGGCTTAACTTTTAAGACTCATCCAAGCTGAAAAAAAGCATTTGTCATTGGCTCTCACCACTTGAAGGAGCTGAGAAAACAGATCCTGGCCCATCTTCAGTATGGGGAAACTGATCCCTCAGATGTTGGAGCCATGGATCACTATGGTAACATTATAATTGACATTTCTGGGGGATTACGGAGTCTGAAAGTCATAAACTTAATGAAAGTATGTTTTTATTGCACTTCAACTTCATCTCTGATTAAATCAAATTTGCATAATGGAAAGTTATTACATTTCCACGTTTCTAATTTCCCTTCCACCCCCCACCCCCCCCTTCTTGCTTCTTTTGCCAAGGGTGCCTCAGGTTTTGTTTGCAGCCAGGGCTCCGAAAGGTCGCCAGAGCCACAGCTTGGGTGAAAAATGGTTTTAATAATTTGTGTCACAGGAGCCCAGGAAGTGAAGCCCCGAGAGCTGGATGCTTTGTGGTGCTCTGAAAAGCCTCTCCTCTTCCTCCAAATAATGAGAGCACTGCAGCACCTCTGCTCTGAAGTGCTTGTTGCAGGAGAGAGGAGCTGCTGAAAGGTAATTCATCAAGGAGAGTGAAGTGCTCTGCCCGTCCCCAGCCTCACTTTTGCACAGCATTTTAAGCAGTGAGTGTGTTTTTATTTTCAATAAACAAAGCTCCCAGCCCTGCCAGCAGGTGAGTGAGAACCTGTTCCCTGCTGCACTCAGGGATGACCCTTCCTGAAGGCAGCTGGAGCTTAGGAGAGGCTTTGTTGGCCTTGGCTTTGCCAGCAGAGTGGGACAAACTCTTCTCCAGACACAACAAAGGTCCCTGGTGTCACCTCAGCTGTGCTCTGGTGCCACACCAGGCACAAGGTTGATCCCTGTAGGTCAGGAGGGTCAGAGAGCCCCACAGGGCTCTGGGTTCTGCAGAGGTTTCAGAGTTTGTGGGATGAAGGCAGAGACCCCCAGGCCCACCCTGGGCTGTTTCCTGCCCTTTGGGGCCCATCCAGCAGTGGGATGTGGCACAGGCCCAGCTGCTGTGGAATGGGCTGTCCTCTGCTTCAGCTGTCACCTGAACCCTGTGGAAACCTGGCCGTGGGCAGGTGCCAGCACCTCTGCCACTCCAGGGTGGCCAGTGCCAGGTCCTGGCTGCTGTGTGGCTCCCTTTCCTGAGGTCACCAAAGCAGCCTGGCAGCACATTCCTTCAAAGCCTGTCTCAGCACCAGGAGAGGGACAGTATTATCACCCTGGTTTTGAAAGCCTTCTGAAAAGTTCATATTCTCCAGTCAGATTTTCTCACACATTTTACTAAAAACACCAGCTTTGTTTCCATTCCTTCTTGGAGAAGGGAATCTGATGGACTGGGCACTTCACCAGTCTGGCTGAGAGGTGGGATTTCATCTTCCAATCCTCTCACACTTTGCAAACCCTATAAATTGTGCATCCATAATAAACAAGTCTCTCTTTTTGGGGGCCTTGGCTGTTCTCTTAATTATGGTGAAACCATGTCCTTCTTTCGTGCCCGGGTGCTGCAGGTCCTACACAGTATCAGCATTTTAGGGAGAGGTGGGACCACTCTGGCAGGGTTTAAAGTTTGATTTATTGCTGCAGTCTCATGAAGGCGCCAGAACATCTGCACAGCACAAGTCAGAGGTCAGTGATCAGTGGGGAGCGGTCACAAGGCCACAGGTTACAAGGTTTTTTAAAGGTTAATTGGCCAATAAACAACTGCCACACAGATTGTTTTGACTTTCACACCAATGATTAATTAAAACTGCATTACACATCTTTCTGCAATGTGGGCTTTTTCATCTAATCATGTAAAAACAGACAATTTGATATTATTACATTTTAAAACATCTTACTTAGGTTTATAACTAGTTCTATATCTAAACTTCAAACTTCAAAACCTCCTACTATGTAACTTAACGTGCTTCTCCTTAAACTACAAACCCATATTCTTGTTGCAGGTCTCTAAGTCTGGAAGCTCAGATGTATTTTTGTTATGCTCAGTAAAGAGAAAGCTTCTTTGAGTTTTCTCTGGGTCTTTTTTCTTTCTTTTCCTTAGAAACCTGACAGTATCTGCTAAAAAAAAATGCAGCTGAAAATCCAATTTTTCTTTTCCTGTTGGCAAAATTTTGACAGGCCCTATCATGAAGCAATAAAAGCCACTCTCTAGGGATTAAGGGCAGTGGGGCTGGCACCACTACTAAAAATAAACAGGCTTTTCCAGCAACCTTTAGCTAAAGACCTGTCCTGCAGGGAGAAAGGCTCATCCCAGGGATGGGGAAGGGAAAAGCTGCTCCATCATTTGCCAGGGCAGGCCTGAGGGACAGTGACAGTGACAGGACAGGGAGGATGACACCTGCCAGCCCAGCCTGGGAACAGGGAAATGCTGTTTGCAGCACAGACCTGCTGGGGATTTCACCCCTGGGTGGGAGCCACAGAGCTCAGCTGGGAGCAGGGACCGGTTTCCAAGGAATGGGACAGCCTGAGGTGTGGGATGCGGTGGGATCTCCTCTGCTCTGCTGGCAGCCACCCCTGCAGAGAGCCAGGACACCCAGGGCAAGGATTAAAGGTGGGAAATCCAGGGATGTGGCAGCATTTCCTACCAGATATCCCTGAGGAAATCTCACCTTGTTCCTGTGCATTTAGCAGGCATTGGGCACCATCAGTCCCTGCAGATCCAGCTGTGTTTTCCACACTTTGGGAAGTTTGCACCTCCCCAGAGCTGGGAAAGCACAGCTGCTTTAATTCTATCCCCCTCCAGAGATGTCCTGCAAAGCCCTGGTGTCCCTGGAGTCCCTGGCCTGTCCCTGTGAGCCCAGAGCAGCTCCTGGGGAAGGGACAAGGCTGGAGCTTGGATCCAAGTGCTGTAAATCCCCTGCATTCCCCACCTCCCTCCTGCTCCATCCCCCTGGCTCAGTCTGGTCCCAAGGCCTCTCCCAAGCTGTCAGTGCAAACCATGGGCTCCTCCTGACTCTGTCACCTCATCCTGCCCCTCTTCTCCCTCAGCACAGGAGCTGCAGTCAGAACTTCCCTGTCTCCCATTGCCCTCACTCCCTGGATTATCAGTTTTGGTTAAAAACCCCCAAATCTGCTCTCCTCCCCACCAGGGTTAGGATTTACTCCTTCCTTTTGGGTTCCTGCACCCCTGAGCAGTGGGGATCCAACTCAGGGAACAGACAAAAACCACAAACTCTCCTGTTGGAGCTGGAAAAACCCCACAGGGATCATCAAATCCAACTCCAGGCCCTGCATCCACGGTTGTGCTGCATGAATGCAGAGAGGAGAAGGAAAGGAATATTCTGGGCACTACCAGAGGTGTGTCTGTTTGCCTCCAGGCAGAGAAGGTCCAGCTACAAAACACCAGCTCCTTGGAGAACACTCAAGTCAATGCTTTTCTCTCACA